>JAHWFP010201893.1:113771-133736 GCA_023313725.1 Lithobius niger | reverse complement strand
TTGTGACCCTGGATTGTAATTAATTTCAACTGTATCCAAGGGGAGGGTATGTTTTTTAATTGTGGGGAACAGGATTTTTTGTTTGTGGTGGGGCTCTCTCATTTTAATTCTGGTGCGGGGGTATAAAACAAATCTTGGCTACGGCCGTGAAGCCAGAACTGCGAACAACATGCCAGCATTTGCACATGCCATGTTTCATTGACTTTGCCATTGACACTAGAATCTCGGTACCTTCCAAAACCTTCATCAAAAATTAGATCCAATCTACCAAAATTGGAGACTATGTGATAGTTTGGTACCTCCAGAACACCGCCAACTCAGCGCAGCATTCTTAAAACATGCAATAGAGAGGCAAGAGTCTGAAGAAGTACCGTAAAGTGCCTATTAACAGCCGTGGTAAAGCTATGCCCCCCCCCCCAAAAAAAATGTGGGGCCGGGATTGTTTTTTTTGTTTCATCTTTTAATAGTCCCCCCCCCCCCCCCCCCCGAGTAAAATTGTGGAGCTGTAACTGGGTTACTTCACGATTTCTGACCTCGATCTATTATAATCATAATTTTTCTGTTAGAAATTAACTAAAACCTTCATACATACAAGGAAAATGATGCTTCATACCCTTTATATAATGTTTTTTTCTGCACCAAAGTTAACTAAAATCATAAAGCAAACTAAATAAACTAGTAAACCAATAAACTTAAAGTCATTAACAAATGAGAAAAAGGAATCGCGTTAATGCTAGAGCGAACCCAGATCACGTACGTGAATGATTGCATAAATACCGAATTTTCCGCGATGGTGTTAGGACACCTTCCTTGGACAAGTAAGATTCGATTATCGATTATCGTGCCAAGTTAGGCAACAAACATCACATCAATTCAATTGTCGAGGTTGTAAACCATTGTAGCGTGACGCCATAGCGTCAGTGTCTTATATCTTGAAGCATAGTTGGGCACATTTCAGGTACTTGGGGAAAAATAATAATGCGGTACAAAAGCTTAAATTGTGTAGAAATCGTGAGCAATGACCCGCACACCAAAACTAACTAAATAAAACACATAATAAAATTAAAACCAAACCAAAAACCTATAAAGAGGAGACTAAGTTGATAATAGTTCGGCCTATAGGAAAAATAAAGTAGTAAATTGTTGAAAACCAATTTCTTGCTGACGTGGCACTTATTACACATTTGCACGGTAGTGGAGTTGAGTCAATACACAATTTAAAAAAAAAAAAAAGAGTGATACCATATCAAAAACCAAAACTGGTAAAAGGGGCCACCAATTTCCGAATGGTTCGGCCCTTCAAAGGAGTGATATTAACACACCAAAACATTCGCCAAGTTAATCGCACCGAATAATACTTTGGACGTTAAATGAAAACTTGAACATTGCTACCAAAAGTAGCAATGTTCTAGTCTTCATTTAACCTTCGAACTATTAAGCGGTGCGATTAACTTGGGGAATGTTTTGGTGTGTTGATATCACTCCTTGAAGAGCCGAACCATTCGGAACTTGGCGGCCCCCTTTACCAGTTTTGGCTTCTGATAAGGTAACTTTGTTACGGTCCACCCTCTTTTTTTTATTGCATTAGTGTTAACGTCCCATGGGGAATGGGGATATAATAAAGCGAGTTACAATACTTCACTACTTGCTTGTACACATTTAATACACAGTAGACATTTCGACTCGTAACCTTTATTGTAATTGCTTCTGTTGAGCACAAGTTGCATCATCTTTCAAAGTGGCAGATGAATCCATCTGGAGTAGACATACTCTTATCTCTAGCATGCTCTAAAACATGCTGGAACTGTTACCACCTCTTCAGATTGTTGCAGCGGAGTAATTGTCCCACTATCCTAGAGTCGCATCACCGTATGACATCACTTCTACTCTTTACGACTCTGTGATTTGACAATTGCGGCGCCAACCTCTCGGTAAGATTTGGTTGTTGGTTTGGAAGGTATGATGTCAATCACCTAATCCAAAGCGTTGTAGCACATAGTTCCACTGGGGTACACAGTTTTGACTAGTCCTAACAAGAAGGTGATTGGATGGTGTGGTTTAACGTTGGTACGGTTTTACGTTGGTACTAGGTTAAGTAGTGATCTAGGTCCCTGGTACAACAAGTAGTTGTATAGTTACGAGCGGGACTTATTTTTCGGGAGTTTAGTAAAAACCACGTGGTGGAGAAGGAAAAAAAAGACACGCCTTGGTTGGTAATGTTGGCTGGGCACTACCAACATGACCTGTAATTTTCATTGCCATGTCAATTCTTCACCTTTAAAATTTGGAACATTGCCTAATATACATGTAAGAGGTCACTGAAAACTTGGTTACATGAGTAGGCTAAAATGACTACGTGACCTATTGTTTTATGGTGGAAGAAAACTGTCAAATGGCTTATTTCCTCATATCCGCTCAATTTCACAAAGAAGACACTCACACTGTCTTGCTAATTTTCAACAATACCCTACTGTCTTCATGAGGCCTTCCAAAGTTCATATTAGGTCTCTGGTTACATCCTTGCTTGTTGTCAGTTGCCCGGATTTGAATTTGACAGTTATCACAGCCTCCAGTATTTGCAAGGCATGGCATACATCGTGACCTTCCATACTTGTAAGGCATAGGGCCAATATGGCCTCTGCTTATTTTCCGTTTGTGCGCCAACCGCTCTCCTAAGTCTTTTCCTACTAAGTGTCCCACTTTGGGGTGTGATGGACCCATGGTTTTTCATAAGGGGGGATCCCATTCTTTTCGTGGTGTTGGATGGCTATAGATTCGAGGCAACGAAAATGATTGTCCCATGCTGAATTAGAATGGATAAGCCTTTCTGTTCTTTCCCAACCAATCTCGTGCTGTGTGGCAGTACAATGGGCTGCAATACCGTAATCTTCTGCCTCATTCCTAACGTTGCCCATGTGTTGGCCTAGCCGAGTCTTCACACCTTTCCTCGTTTCACCCACATATACGGCACCACATCCATTGCACGCCACTCTATACACTCCTTCTCTGGTATTTAACACACTCTTCATAGCTTCTTCATCCCTAGCTTTTTGAGTCACTCGTCCACTTCTTCTTCGTACTCCCTATACGCTTCTTCAGCCCTTCAACGTTTCTCAGATATGTCTTAAAGTCATTTTGGCACAAGATTTGGCGGATAGGGCCACTCACTCCCTCCAGGTAAGTAAGGCTCACTCTTGGACATCGCTCATTCTGCCTCTGATTTAGTCCACATGCTCTTTTAGTTGTTTTCTCTTTTTTTTCTTCTTTGTGCTTACAATCGAAATCGCCTTCTTCCGCAACTTGTTCAACAGTCCAGCTGGGTAGCCCAGTTTAATAAACTTGCCCTTAGTTTCATGGAGGTAGGGGCTTGCTGTCTCCAAATTGCTCGAGTTTCGGACGATTCGCGCCATCTCATTCTGCGCAGTTGCAACAAGTTGTTCCCTCGGGTGGCCCGAGCAGTATGGAATGCCACGCATTGTTGCCATTGGCTTTTTGTAAGGCTGATACACCACATCCTTTTCTCCTTCTACTCTTTTCACTAGAATGTCCAAAAAGGGCAGCACTCCATGCTCTTCTTCCTCTACCGTGAAGCAAAGATCACTCCGCCAGTTGTTGACTTTTTCCAGTACCTTTCCAAGGGTACACCTTTTCAACACTGCGAAGATGTCGTCCACAAAACGCTTCCACATCCGCACACTTAAGCCTGCCGCCAGTATCATCTCATCTAGGTGTTGCAAAATCAGTTCTGCTATTATTGGTGAGCCGGAGTACCCCATCGGGGGCCCTCTTTTCTTGCCAATAAGTCTTCTCACCAAACTCTACGTAAATGGATGACAATAGAACTTTCAGAAATGCACGATCATGCTTAAAGTTTTCCCTTGGAATGTGATAGTGCCAACATTTCTAAAATCAGATGGTGCGACAGGCTCGGGAACAATTTGAGTGTATCGAATGATACCATCACTTCGTCCTCTTCAAGCACAAGATCCTTTAATTCCTCAAACAAGTCTTCAGTCTTCTTCAGTCTGCGAGGTCTGTTCACATACTTCTTTAACCTTTTCGCCACGGTACAACCCAGCTTACACCCCCTTTAGCAGATGTTATGAACCGAAGGGGGGCTCACTCCTTGCGAATCTTGACTTCAGTAAAAATCGTAGGCAGATGCTGCGGGGCTTTTGGTGTCAGCTCTTTTAGTTCATTCTTGGAAATGTGCCCGTCACTTTTCAACCTATTTAAGCTTAACACAAAGTCCAACATCGGTCTGTTGCCTAATTGCTTCTCCATCCTCCGGTACATTCCCGAGTCTTCAATGTCTCTCACCACCCTGGCATCATGATCGTGCCGCGTAGCACCACCGTCAGATTTGCCTTGTCAGCCTTACACACGACCACCTGTTCATTCCTTCTAATTCTACGAATTGCCTGAACCTGTCCCACCGTGATGTTGGGTTTTATCCTGGGGGGTTGTTTTACAACCATCTGCTGCAGTTTCAGCCTCACCTCCGGTGACCACGTGTATTTTGCCAATGACAGTCCAATGTCCGCCACCATGTTGGATCTCACGTTTAGGTCACCACCCGGCTCTACCGGTACAAACTTCATGTCTAGGTTGAGAACACTCATTTCTTCCCTTGAAAACTTCAATTTTTGAAGTTGCCGTTTTTTCGTCACTTTACCAGTCCTTTCCACTTCAATCTTGATAAAATCGTGCACCCTCTTCCACAAATCCTCACTAAGGTTCCTGCCAAGAAATACTTCAAGCATCATTGCATTCGTTCGCAATTGTCGAAGTTGCACATATGGCAGTCCCCTATCCTGGCCACCAGAAACTGAAAACTTGTATGTGCGGTGATGGCGCGCTTAGGTGTGCGCGGCCGTACCATCGCCGCACATACAAGTTTTAAGTTTTCATAGTCATCCCATCCGATGAGAGAATGGTAATTGAGAATACTTTCAACGAGTGGAAACGAGACCTCGGCTTTACCTCCGAATCGGAAATTGATGGGAAGCTGCCCTTCCTGGACACGCTCATCAGAAGAGGAGAGGAGGGAGAACTGCTTTGGTCCTCTAACGAAAAGCCGACCCAGATCGAACGAGGTATCGACCCCTGCTCTGGTCATCCGAAATCCCAGCTGCTAGCCATTCTCCAAGGGGAAATGTTCCGCATTCGAAGCCGGCTGATGTCGGGCGACAATTGAGACCACTACTTTGAGAAAGCTAAGAAAAATACCTCAAACTGGGATACCCCGCCAAGAAGATCAATCTTGCCATTAAAAGAGCATTGAAGTGGAAAGACCAAACCCCCCAAAGTTGACCGACCCCACGAAATTGTGACGTACATTCCCAAACGTGGAGAACTGGCCAGAATGGCCCTAGGTAAGCTTGATATTGAATGCTGGTTCAAGAATCCTCACAACATCAAGAAGATTCTAATGCAAAAGAAAGTGCACCAAAATACTGGATACCTTAGGGAAACCTCATAACGCCTCAAGTGCAGAGGCTGCTGCAGCAATAACAACCATGGTGCCTATGCAACCTGACCTTGACACAACTCACAGCTACAACACTCGATTCAAGAGAAATGCGCCAAACCTAGTACCCCAACCTGCTTCCATTACAACAACAAACCAAGCAGCGGCTGATGACTCAGTGCTGCTACCTACCACCAAATCGGCCGTCTACTGGGTCCCCTGTAAATACTGCCCAGGGGGGTACGTGGGAGAGACAAAACGCAGTGTTTGTAAAAGAGTATCGGAGCATATGCAAGCAACAGCCAACGCTGACTTGAAGAAGAGCGCCATTGCAGCACACAGTGTTAAGACCCAACACAGCATAGACTTGGGAAAACACGAAAGTGCTTCTGCATTCCAATTCCGGAAAAAAAGATCATCTGCGAGCACTGGAATCCCTCTCTACTTTACACTGCAGAGAAAACAAAACCCCTCTGCTAAATGAGCAGGCACCTGCATTCCCAAAAATTACGCAGTTTGCCACCCCAGACCTAGTACACCAACTCGAAATCCAGTGGAAACCATTCCTAACAACAACACAGGAAGAGGGCAGCACCTCCAACAACCTAGTACTGCCCTACAGGAGCCAAGCTCCACTGAGAAAAACGCATAATTCACATTTGTTTTTTCCGTTGACATTTGTTGTTGCTGTTGCGAGCAGGACACTGGGCTTGGCCTGAAGAAGGTGGCAGACAATTGGCCACCGAAAATTCGCCTGTCATTGACTGTTACAAAATTTTTTGGTTTAGCGTATCTTTATTGTGAGTATTTTCCCTAAAACCAAAGTAAAACGGCCGCGATGTTGATCTATAAGATTGAAAGGGAAGTTCCAAAGTCGAGTTTCACTTCAATTCAGGAATTCGCATTCGGATACGTATTGAAGTTGTTCGAGTTTGTCGAGCCGTCGCCAAAAGCGCGGAAGAAGGTCGTTTCTGTCGCCAGTCGTGGTGGCGGAGGGTCTTTATCCCCGTGGTGGCGAGAATTCGTCTTCAACGGATGCCGGCAGCACGGCAGGATCCGTTGGCGGGCTGTCCGAAAGCAGATGGTTGGCGACAACATGAGAGTGAGCGGCTTCAAAGACAAGAGCAGCAGATGGGGGCTGGTTGTTTGGCTCGGTGACGGGTGTCTTCGGCCTGATGATCAGTGTAGAAATCCAAATTCCAAACGAAAGGTAAGAGACGAAGCGATGTGGAAACGTTCGCTGGATGAAAATGGATGCCGAAAGGTGCTGCTGCTCTCGCTTTTATAGAGGAGGCTGCGCCACACATCTGCACTTGCAGTGGGGCTACCGAGCAGGTGGCTACATGCAACTAAGAAACCTCCAGGGAGACACATCTATTGGTACAATGAATGCTAAATTAGCAGATTGTGGATATTTTCCGGCAGCAATAAGAAAGAGGATATTTCACATTTCATTTTATACAAGGACTAAATTTACAGTAATTTGCTGCGCCTACAACTGCAGTATAGTCTTACCTCTTATACAACAAAAACTACAAAGGCAAACATTTTACATGTCTTTATTATTATTTATTATTACAGAAACATGGAAAAGAAAAACAAACATAATAAGAAAAATGAAGATGGAGATGCAGAAACTACTAGTGGTAATTCCAAGTGTAACCGTCGTATTCAGGAACTCAGAGACGCTTTGGATTTGGACAATTGGAAGTCGCTTGCACAAATGCCGTTGGATGGCACTAAAGTAGTTAGAAGTGTCGTATCGTCACAAACTAATGGAAACTTACTGGCTTCCGAGAAACGACCACCACCTGAAGTTGTGGTGTACGAAGACCCTCGCAAACGGAGAAAAAGTAGGTTCTTATTTACTGATGTACTAAATTAACTTGCTTGTTTTATAAGAACACTAGCGTTCATACCCGGCTTCGCCCGGGGTTTTGTTTCGCAGTTTTCGCTCTGTGTTACTTGAATGTACACTGTGACAACGCAATTTTTTGTTGTGTAATACAGTACTCCTCATTTCCTGTACCTCCCCTCTCCCATCATCTTTCTCCCCTCCTCTCTGCTTACCCATCCTTCCTTCCCTTCCTCCCCTTTGCTACTCGTACTGTAGTTGAATTTGATGGGTAGTTAATTAAATGCTGCCCCTTACCCTTTTGCAATCCTGATCTTGATGATTAAGTAATTTTTTATCATCTGCCTATCGCAAATTCATGTAGGCAGATAATAAAAAATTACTTAATCATAAAGACCCTATCAATTTTGGCCAAATATTGCTAAAGGATAAGGGGCAGTATTTAATTCAACTACCCATCAAATTCAACTACGGTGAATAGTGGTGACTTTTTGAATTTGAGCTTTGTATTTTGAGGCCCGATTTTTGCATTAGGCCGAATAGTAGATCTTAATGTTGTATAAAACAATTTCAATACAGCATTCTAAACAAAAACTGTTTTTGTCCTTTGAATATCTCGTAGTAAACAGCAGCCACAAACTAACAAACTCCTCCACACGTCTGAAGTAATTACTCACCATGCTGCATATGTGATCAAAACACATTTTTTTTTTTATTTATAAGAAGGCAAATTAGACTGCAGCTATCCTGCATGGTCTGCAATGTGCGGTCTGGTGCCTGGCATTCACGACGACTGCTCATCCCAATCTTTTAGCAATTGTATGCTTAACTAGATTTAAAATGAATAAACAAGAGTACTCCAGTTTCTGGTACAAATGTACCATCTTGTTTTGTCACTGTTGCAGCAGTTGAATATTGCTGTTCACTTGATGCAGAACTGGAATAAGAAAATAAACTTTGGGGGAAAAAGTCCAAGGCATGAGAAACTTCATTTTTTTGGATTAGAAAATCGAGTTGTTGCCATCTTTTTTTTGGATTAGAAAATCGAGTTGTTGCCATCTGCTTTTTTTTTTTTTTTTTTTTTTTTTGGTAAACAAACTTAAGCCTCTCTGACACATTGTGACAGACTGGACATAATCCACAAGATACAGCTTAGCAAAGTGGTGTGCATTTGGTCTGTTTTTTCATCCTTATTGAGAAAGTTAACTTCTAAACCTTTTTCTCATGGCAAAATCGTCCTTTGCCCCAGATGTAGCATAGGCGTGTTCAGATTCATCAGCATCCGCAGCACACTCAAATTATTGTACCAATAAATAATTATTGGTGCAATAATTTGAGCATGCTGTGGATTGCTGATGAATCTGAACATACCTATCCTATATCCAGGGCAAAGGAATATCTACTGTCCATGGATATGAAATAAATTGGTTGTACTTGTACTAACAAGAATGCTTCGAGTCAACAGTTTATGCTCCACGCATATTAACCCACATCACAATCATTGACAAACTACAATGATTACCATATATGCTGAGTTTAACGAAAGGTCATAGCGTAAACCAACTAGAAATAATCCAGCATTATCCACATTCCTGCATTGTTCTTTTTTAGTTCATTAATTTTTTTTTGTTTAAACAAACCCTTCTTTTGTGACTTAACAGAAGGTCCAACACCAGTGACTACAGTAAACCCGAAAGTTAAAATGGAGAAGTTTTCCAGTGAAAAGAATGCAAACGAGTTCAACATACGCAAGGCACAGAATGAAGTACAAAGACTGGCCATATCTGGCATGAACAAACTAGAAAAGGAAGAGGCTAAAATTGCTTTAGCTGTAAAATTAGGTGCTAAGGTAAGAAAGAAAATGCAATTGTTTTTAGCTTTCAAACTGCCAAATGAATGTCGGTCTTCCATAGTAGGGGGGGATGTCACTTAAAGTGAGGAAGAATAATTTTAGTGTTAAAAAATAACATCTTCGCTTATAGTGTGAATGAACCAGCAAGGAAGGAAGGAAGGCAGAGGAATCTTAATTTTGCCATCGGATATACCTAATATAATGCCAGGTATACACTAGAAAGATCCTCTAGCTGCCATCTACCTCATTTGGACGATATGCCTATTTTAAGAAAAACCCTGTTATAAATAATAAACAAGTTACTATTCTAACATTACCATGTTGTAAATGTAATGATGCTTGTACACCTGCCGGCAAAGCCATTAGAAAAACTTGTCTTTATTGATTTAAAAAAAAAAGTGAAACCACCTTTAGCTTGGTACAGTAGTAGTATAAATACCATTTTTCTTTCTGTTTAATATTTTACCATCACCCTTCAATCTTTGCTCAAATAATAAGTCCTGCAAGTAAGCACTAAGCACCCACTCTAATTTGTGTCTTTTGTCTGACCATTGCTCATCTAATGCAGTCTTTCTACAGGCAAGTCTTTCTACAGAGCAGAAGGCTAGGTCATAAACCTCAATTAACTTTAGTGTCGTGATGGTTTGTAGTGCCACCTGGAACTCTTAGATTTTCCCTATCTCTCACGCTAATCTAGTCCAGTCCATTTGCCAATACGTGAAGCTTTTGTAGGTACAGTAATTGTTTTTTTTTTTATCCCAGAATACCGTCCCCAATTAAATTTTTGAATTCTTGTTTGCTTAACACGAAAATTACTGACAGAGTTAAAAGATCCCAGTTTCTTCAACACCAACGTACCCAATGTAGCCAGATCTGGGTAACTCAAGTGCCGCATTTGCACAGTTACCCAGATGGTTTTGCACAATAATTTGTCTCGTAAGCTCTCGTTTTGAACTTTTGTGAAGTATGAACTTCGTTATTAGTGTTGTTCCCGAACTATGCTTGTGCTTGACAGCTTTTGTATGGCTTCGTCCGAAGTGAAAATTACGACGATGTCAAGTAGGTCTACACGATGCATACGTCAATTCAAGCATTACGAACGTTGTTGGCCGTGCCATTCCTGCAGCCTAAATGCTAGGCCTTGTACAACTTGTCTCCTTATTCCTTTGGAGAGATAGAGGATGAAGCAGATACAAGCAAAGCATGCCCGCGATTGTGCTTCTGCTACCGACTCCCCGCAATCAGCACCAAGCAAGAGGGGAAAGCCGGTCAAAAAGGAGACTAAAAATGTGCTTCGACGCGCAGCAAATTGACTTTCTCCCTTGTCTGAAACACTTCTGAAGCCTTTCCCGGTTATTTATTGTGCAGTCGAACATCATGGTTTCTTCTTGGTGGTTCTCGATTTCAACCAGATTACGTACGGATGTCGACGGAAAAGATTCGTTCAATACCAAACCAGCGGCACACTCCTCATTCTGCGCCTGCCTCTACCATTACTTAGTCGGCCTACAGTGAAAATCCCTTTCCAGAGCATCCAGTTGCTCTGTCAATGATCCGTTCACTCCAAGTCTATCCTTGACAAGGTGGAATCGAAAATGGATGAACTGAAAAATGACATGCCTCAGCCGACGTCTGTCGCAAACTTGCCCACTTGCTTCAACTTGTTGCCAGTCATCAAGAAAAATCCTTAGGAAAGGAGTGGTCTACACCGAGAGATGACTATTTTCTTTTCACTAAGCCTGCCAGTAGTCAGCCTTAGTGCCTGGTTCCTCATCGGGCTTCAATGATCCTGTTTCTTCGTAAACAGTCAAAGAGAAAGAATTCTTCCAAGCATAGCTCTAAAAAAAAAGAAAGTTGTCTTCGACCAAACGGACTTAAAATCGTCAGTCGACGCCCCTTCACCAGACCCCTTCGTTGATAAGGGCCACCTTCGCTCCGCTCCTTTCACTTTCAGCTGGTCTCCCTTCGATTCAAGAGGCCCCTTCGCTTGGCTCTTTTCTGTCGCTCCAGCTCACCTCCGCGTGGCAATGGCAATGGATAAAGCTGCCGATTATCACTCTCCTCCCGCCAGTCAATGCAAGTCTGGCTCAAGGACCCGTTCAAAGAAATTCCTCAAACTTACAAGACCGACAGCTGCTGTATTATTGGCATTCGCCCAGGCTATGCCCTTCATTTAACCGGTGCCATTCACCTGACAAGCTCCCTTAGCAGCCAGCACCTTTTAGGACCACTAGGGCCAAGGAAGCTTCTTCTAAAGAATCTAAGTTTATTTCCCAGGATGAAAAGGATTCCTCCCCTTTGGATTATCAAAAGTCTGTCATCTGTGTGGAACCTAATAAGGAAGAAGACAAATGTTACGATTTCTTGTGACACTGGGGACAGTGGCTTTAATTTATTGTCCATAGCAATCATTGAACCACTCGTCTTCGATAATGTCCTTACCGATTTTTTTTTTGTGTCCACCAGAAGCCACCTATAGCTCTACGAAAAACTGAGTGCTCAGAACAGACACTTGCTTTGCCGACCATGCCAAGCAGGCCCCTGCTAAGGAAGACCTGGCCCCCCCCCCCCTGTCGTCCGTTCTGTGCTGAAACGTGGGATTTTTCTCGAGGAAGTGGTGACCGTTTGGAGCTTGATGGACATGTGGACCTCCAGCTAAAGTATAGGACCGTTTCTTCATCGTAACGTAAGAGGCAAAGCCGCACGCAGTAGCAGGACATCACAAGGAAATTGTTTCCACAATGGGATCTTCCCTTAAGTGTTAACAAGCCTCCTCAAGGAACACGCTTAGCCACTGTGACAAGCTTTATTAGGACTCCTGACCCACAAGACTGTTATCTGGGAAAAACTGCAGTGAGCTTCAAGCCCTCAATGTGGACAAGGTTTATCTGCGATTTGGCCCTAACTACAGCTCAGTGAGACTTCTGCCCGAGCTTCTTTCAAAGCAAGGACCCAAGCATCCACGGAAGCATTGAAGTTCTTCGTGGCTCCAGTGATGTGCCCCCTTGCAGAGCATGAAGAGGAGAGCCTGCAGTGCCCTGTTATATCACTGTGCTTCTGCCGGCTCGAGGCAACTTAGGATTCAAAGTGGGGAAGAGGCTGTATGGACTTATTCTTCCCTTACTCAGCCAGTACTTGACAAGCTACACCAGCTGTGTTCGCTTCTTGGATTCGTCTAAGAGCACACAAACACAGATGAATCCACCACCTCTAACAATGTCTAGAAAACCGTTCACAAGATTCTAGCCCTCTCCGCCGCTTGGGCTGCCTACATTCAAGTTCCATTGTAAGAGATTTTTTAAGCTACCTCACAAGTGTGAGACCACGTTTTGTCTTCCCTTGGACCACTCTCCGTACACCAGAAGATTCAAGGCAGCCGCAAGGAATCCACCGACAAACCTAGGAGGCGACGACGGAAACTGTCCACCATCCAGTTTGTCGAAGTCTACCATGCACAAATGGGGACTGTATTCTGGGATAAAACAATAGATTTACCATTCCCCAGTGTGAATTGGTAAATCAAGACACACGCTGGTGTGTTGCCCGCCAAGATAAAACGATAACATTTGGATAAAATATATATATGAGCACTGCGACCACTAGACACGTTGTGTCTTTACAGCAAAGGCAGTTAGGCTGTTTTCAGCTATCTGTGGATAAATAACAATGCGACAGAAAAGGCTGAAACTTGTTAGATCGGGAGACTTTGGTCGCTTGACAACATAAAAGTCACTGTTAGTGACACAGCTTAACGTTTTCTTGTTGAAAAAAAGACGTGGAATAACGTCAATATTTGCCTAATTACTACTAACTACTACGCTCCTGCTACTACTGGTAACACTTTTTTGTATCACAAAAATAAATTCTTCCATGCGGTGAATAAAGCCGGTTCTTAGCTCATTTTACAGGTATCGCTCTGGAGATGTGCCCTTTCTAATTGGTCAAGTGGTTCAGGGGTTAGGGAGCTCCAAACGTCCAAATTGATTGTTTTAAACATTGGTATTAGGCAACAATGCCAAATTGAACATTAAATTTCAGTACTAATAAGAAATCCTTATTATTTGAAAAAAGATGACTGTGTCCTTAAAATCTAACGAAAACCAACAAAAAAAAAAGAGAAGTGAACTAGAAAACTAGATTGGTGTTTCCATCTCATAATTGCTAAGAAAAAAAAATTTCCCACCCTGCCACCTCTTATTGTTGCCACCGATCACCTGGACACTAAAGATGGCCGCTGATCTGCGCAAGTGCGGCACTTGAAGTACCTGGATCCAGCTAGCATTGGTCTGTTGGTGTGATAGGAGCAACTCTAGCAGGAATGGGCTGGGTGGGAAATGGTAATTCAAGTGGTTTTTTTTTTTACCCTTTACCCAAAAGAGGAAATTTGTTGTTAGCTGGCCAAAGCTAGCTGAATTCTGCCTAAACTGAAAAGTTGTCTATTTCACCATTTCACTGATCTTTTTGAACTCCTGGTAATCTTGTTTTTCCAGCCTCCGAAAAATAAATATTACAACTATAAAGAACTAATAGCCATGAAGAAACAGCAACAGTACACAACTGAAGCATCCCTTGCATTGGTGGGTAACACTTTGGCATCTCTTTCTAATACTTGTGCTGCTGAAACGGGCGTTGCTCTCAGAATACAATCACGTGGACTAATTTTAATGATAATTTTGCGCTGAAAAAAAGTCCGCATTCTGTGAGAATATGTTGCTTTTAGAGGTGTACCGGGATGTTAGAGGATATGGTTACCCAGGCCTTTTGATGATTCTCATTCATGTACAGTTGGTTCTGGCCTTGAACAGTGGGTTTATTGTTGGTAGAAGGTGAATTAGATTATTGGGGGTCTGGTTATTCAGGGTCTTCTGATGATTCTCATCCCTGTACTGCATATGGACCAGCATGTAGGATATGTGTTTTCCCTGGGTCTTTAGATGATTACGGGTGGCTCAAAATCCTTGAATCTCGTAGCCACAACCAACAACGCTGGATTATTACTATTTTTTTTTTTAATTCTTCAGCCACATGTAGGCCCACAATACACCTGAAATGAGTTACAGGTAAACTCTGTTACGTACAAGGAAAAATAAACCACGGAACACAAACATCTAAATCCTATTTCCTAGCAAGACTTCGTGCCACACATCGAGTGTGCATGCTCACTAGTTGGCGAAGTGGGTCACTGCCTGAACAAGCATGTTAGGTGACGGCAAGAGCCTTAATCGGTCCTCCCAAATGTAATTCTTCCTAAAGGTGGCAACGATAGGAAATTGTTCTTGGTCATAAACTTGCTAGCACTAGCCCTAGGTGGCTTTCCATGTACTGTTGGTGCTGCAGTGCAAACGTGGTAAAATGCCCTCATCCAGCCACAGATTCACATACAAAATACAGTGCCAGTAACAAGCAAGGAATTTAAAATAAAAAATGAAAAATGAAAAATTCCTTAACGAAATTAGAGGCAAGGAATTAACAAGCCATGAACTAACCAGCAAGGAATTTAAAGTTGAAATTAAAAGAAATGCAAGATTTGGAAGGAGTTTCCAATACAGTGACCGCTTGGTCAACTGGAAGAATCACCGTAAAAACCTGCATGATACGGCAAATGTGAAGAACCAGACACGGCCATGCAACGGCCTGTCAACTCAAATGACGATGGCCGGCCACAGCCCGTGACGAGAGCCGTGAAGTGTAACCAAAATGCGACCAAGTACTAACAAAGTTGCAACGTAAAACCACACGTGGCTAACAAGGAACGCTGACGAACTGTGAAGTATACTACGATGTTTAGCATCCTTGTAGGTCTGACAACTGAACCTATCAAACTTTGAGTGGCGAGTGGCCCTCCTGACACAGAGCAACATCAACAGTACGCACCTAGTGCGATTCGCCGGCGATGAGGTTCTGTTGAAGTCTGAGTACGACGTTTTTTGGTGCCTATCAGACTTGTGCACCACTCGGGGCTTCGTGGTGTTCGCCACGCCCCGAGTGTGGGTCTTTTTTTCCTCTATGGGAACTCAACATAGTGGCTGAGACTCGTTTTTGGCGTTTTCTCCGCCACGAGACTTTTTGGGGCTAACTCCCTCCTTGGAGTTTTCAAATTTTGTTACATTTCCTTCACACTTCCTTCTTGCAACATAGCCCCGCACTAACAGCCTCATTTTTTCTACTCACCACAGGCAGCTTCCCAGCAACAACAGTTTCACAAACGATGCACCTCCTCCACGACGACACTAGATGGCAGCACCCGCCTGGCACGACCTGCGATTGGCGTTTGGTGATTGCCGTCTGCGCAAAAAAATGCCACCATCTGCTCCTGCAGCATGGCAAACTTTCAGCACAAATCCAATCAAAATCAAAAATCCCATTTTATGCCTCACGAAGTGCAAACATCTCAAATTGCCACGGTCAACTGGAGACATGGCCAGCAAGGAAGAGAGCCTGTCGATAAAGAAGAATTCCCGGCTCCAACCACATTAGGCCTAACCGACGCGTCCGTACACCAAGCCAAACACTTCTAACACCTTTGTGCAGCACTTCTAACACCTCATTTTTGTCCCAAAATCACACCAAAACCCGGTAAAACTACATGGCCACCACTGGCAACCACAGGGTGAATGTCCTGAGGGGTTTTATTCTTCATTATTTTCACACAAACACTCGGGAAAATCCCCCGACGCGAACAAAACTCAGTACATTTGAAAACTTTGGGCAAGGAATACAAAACTCCGGATTCCGTGGCGAAAAGCAAAAAGAACAGAGCAAACATTACACACGGCTGCCTTGTCCCATACCCGAAAACTAAGTGTCATTGTTGGGCTGGCGCTGGCTTGTTGGAGGCAACGATTGTTGCGCACCAAGTGTTGCAGGTGTTTTAAACTTTTAAGGGGTTTAAAAAATTGGGTAGAAAAGCAAACCAAAACGATTTTAGCACATACTAGATGTTAGTATTTTACAGATAGTAAGAATAGGATTCGCCAGGTGAGCCAAAGGTTTCGGTGACACAAATATTGTCAGGATTGTGAACAGCAGCAATTGTGCAAAGTTCATTAACCTTGTTACGCAAGTCGTTTGCGTTAAGAGAGAAGATAGTGTGTGGCGTCGGCGGAGAATGCTATTCAGTGGTGATGTTCTCTTTGTCGGGGTTGCCAGTAAGGGGGGAAGTATTTGCAGAGCTTGATGTGGAGATTGTGGATTCATTATTGCTAACTAGTTCGTTAGTAGGAAAGTTCACTTGTCTATCTTTGCCAGGAATGGTTGTTGAAGGGTTCACATCACAGTTACTAACGGATGGCTTCGTTCATTGGATGAGGGACACACTCTTGGTTTAAGTCCATTGGGGTTTGCAGGGGATCAAGAGAAGAGGAGTCCAGTGGTTTTAGTGGCTCTAGCTGCTGTTGCTCGGGATTTACGGAGGATTGCTCCTTTGGTTGAGAAATCATGTGCTTTAGGTGGCCCCAGATGGCTTGCGTCTACCGGTAAATGTTGTGGAGGGTGTCGAATTGGCTGCTGCAGCAGTTGGTGCTGTGATTGTAATGGTAACACTACTTGTTGGTGTGGTTCGTTGGTTGTATGGGAGCTTGAGGGGTCCTAGATTTTCCCATGAAAGGCATAACAAGGATGCTGTCAGGCCAGACATTCAGGTTTAGGAGTAATTCGAATTGTGTTAGGCCGGTAGCATTGAGGCAGAATGAGGAATAGAGTTCGGGGAGTTCAACTTCCTGCAGTGAACTTTAAGACCAGTAGGGTTGAAAATAATTCCAGAGATGCTAGCGGTTGTGGAATCTCGAGACAAACACAACGAATCTCAGACTGGTTGGGCTGAACAGCGGTGATGCCAGTATTTTTTCTGGTACCAAATATAGGGGCTGGGCGGGAGTTGGAGTTCATCACAGGCAGCTTATTTTGATGACACTTGTTTAACGAGTACGCTGCAGCAGAAGATGTTCTATGCATGCGTGAGCGTTAGTCACCTGTTGGTTTGTGGATTGTTTGTTTGTTGAACGTGACGGTCGTTTAATGGTCTATTTACACCATTGGCTAAGCTTGATTTAATACAATCGGCAAAAAACTTTATTGCAGCATTACGTCTGAACGTAATATTGCCTTCATTTTGGTGGTTGGTGAGCTTGTTCAACGTTTGAACTTTGATTTGGTGAGATGTGCTTTGAACTAGGCACTTTCTGTTCCGATTCGATCGCTGTTCACGATCATCCGAGTAGAAAGAAGAGTTTTGTTACCAAGTGCCAATTGAAGCATGTTGGGATGAATTTTAACATTAGTTCTGCTAGCAAAGATTGATTGGGACACATGATTATCGTTTGTTGATTTAGACGATTTGTTTGGTGCAACATCAAGTGTTTGGATTGGGGTATTTGATTTCTTGAACCCCAGTGCATTGGTTGCGCTCGTCGTGGTGGCTGTAAACGTTTAACACCAAGCCGAATCTCATGTGTAAGATTGTAGATCCTGTAGGCCGGCATGTGCTGCAAAACCATACCACGCCAGTGTTTTCGCGGTTCAGATAATTGACTACACCTGTTGGCAAGTCGACGCAAAAAGTACGATATGGTCCAATCAGTCGCAGTACCTACATTTAACGGCAGGAAAGGAGGAGGCTGGTTTGAAGTGATCGTCAGTAGCCGCCATTCATAGTACTGTATCAGGGTTCATACAATTCTCAATTGCCCTGACATTTCTAGGTGTTTACAACATGTTTAGTTAAAGAAACGGGCAGTAGCTAATGTTTTCGTTAATATTTGTACGAAAATATTGCAACATCCCATAAAATAATTGTTTAGAGACTAAATGCATTTTTATCATATACATTGGTACCAGCCTAGGAATTTGTTTCTCTGTTAATTCAATGGAACTACAGATCAGACACAAAGGCATTTTTTCAAATTTCCCAGGATTTGTCGGATTTTTACGCAAACCCCTAACAGTGATGGCTACTTGCTACCATCACTCTGTGGTGATAGAAACCACTCTCTATATTGATATTTTCTATCTATTTTATACCAGTAACATTATATTGTGAAAATGATTTTTTCACTTGTTTTGATTTAGGATAAAGATAAGTTTCCCAAAAGCCACCGTGGTGGTCAGAAAAGGTAAGCCAAGCCTGTATATGCTTTTAAGTTTCCAGCATACTGTACATGTACTGTAGTAATTTTACTAAATTGGTGAACTTTTTCTAGGCCACGAAGAGACAAGAATGATGTTCGTGCTTTTGATAGCCAGGTTGGACACTTCCGGGATGGTGTACAAGTAATCAAGAAAAATGATCTGTTTCGAATGAAAAAGGCACGACGGAAAACAAGAACTTAAATTTTTAATAAACAAAAAATACATCTAGCTTTACTTTTTTACATTTCTAAATCTTTCTAACACATCACCATCAGAATGCTTTGTAGGTTTTTTGTGTTTAGCTTTTTGTTTGATGATCCTTTCTTGCAACAGTTCTTGCACAAATTTCTGGAAAATATACAGTAAGCTCTTTTCACAACAATCCACCATACACAAAAAATAAAAGGTTAATACAGTGAACAGCAAATCAAGTAATGACAATGTGTTAAACTGGACGGAAAGCCAATGGGCTAGAAATATGGATGCCAACCTATTTACATTGTCTTTTGGACTTATATGTCAGACTGCCTGAGCGGGGAATCGAACCCACGGTCCAAAAGGCAACGTAAATAGGTTTGCATCCGTATTTCGAGCCCATTGGCTTTCCGTCCAGTTAAACCCATTATTTCACGCTTCTTGTGTGTTCCTTTCGGATTCGCTGGTGTGTAATCAAGCGCCCCTCCAGTGGCGATTGGAAAAGTGTTTGCTTACATGTATGTGTGCGCGTGTTAAATGCTGCCTATGGCAAATTGTAGCAGTACAGCACAGATGCCAGCGTTGATGTCTTATCTTGAGCAAGACAATGGCACATTTCAAGGCTTTGTGTAGATATAACAATGCAGTACAAAAAGGTGGAAATCAAGAGCAAGTCCCAGAAAACAACAAACAAAGACCTAAAATCAGACCCGCAAGGCCGTAAGTAAATTTTAGAAGCTGTAGTACAAATAAGAAACTGCTTACCTGGATGTAACAAAATGCATTCTAGAGCTTAAATAGTTAGGCCGCTAAAAATTAATTAAGTGGTTCTCAGGAGCGCACCCATGAGTATTTTTAGACCTACGGCCACAACATGGCTGCCAAGAACAAGTTGCATGACTCACGAAAATAAATTATAAAAAAAACTATGCGGTCTAGGAGTATAAAAATTCGCACATGTGTAATAATTATAATGTAAATTATTGACCACAAATATAATTGGGACCATCACTGGAAAAAAAAAATCCTGAAGTTCGACTACGTAAACAGCGCTAACGAAAGTTTCAACTTACATTACTCGGAATGATAACATCCACTCGATATTCTTCCGTCACAACGCCTGTTACTACTTCGGAGATCATTATTTTAAAGTTGCTTTATTTCTTCAATATTTTCGATCGTCGAAAGCCCACTGTGACCGGCTTCGCGTGACGTCACGTACCGCGATGCCGAAGAACGAAGGATGTGGGGGTTGATGACATCATTTTTCACGGCTAGAAAATTGGGAATCCCCCCTCTTGAATGTAACCAAGATGGCAGCTGTACATTACGTCGTTCCGGAGATATGACTCCAAGGGCTATTTTCAGCAAACAAACGTAATTTTCACGTCGTTTTTGGCTACTATGCCAAAAATAACATCTAATCAAACACGGTACGCTATTTACCAAAATTGTCCCAAATTAGGG
>JAHWFP010201893.1:70245-108771 GCA_023313725.1 Lithobius niger | reverse complement strand
CCCTAATTTGGGACAATTTTGGTAAATAGCGTACCGTGTTTGATTAGTTTCTGTTACCAAGTAAAGCAATGAGCCTTTCGGCCTATCGTGTTTTAAAAATAACATCAATTAAGGTAATAAAAATATACCTTCCAAAATACCTAAGTCAATCGGAATTACAACACCAATGTACGCAATTGGATTATTTTTTTAACAGTGCGGTGAACTAACCGAACAATATATCGCCGTTTGGGCTTCTGGGCAGCGGAATTGCATATCGTCGCATGAAACGTTTTTTTTATGACAGTCTAAATTCCGATCACGCAACAGCACTTTCACATTCACATGATCGCCTCGAAACAAATCTAAGGGCCGTCCACAGGCATGTCACAACTAAAAACTTAGATTTGTAGCTACTGATTTCGTTTTGTTTAATCAAAAAAAAAAAACTATCGCCCACGTCTGAAGAATCGCGAATAAAACGGAAAAAAAACACCGCCCGCATCACCACCAGCACCACTCCCGAGAACCATTTAATTTATTTTTAGAAGCCTCTAAACAGGACATTGCTTAATGTTTATTATACCTTTTTCACCTCTTCTTGGACACCTTTCTTTCGCAGAAGCTTTTTCTTGGAGCTGTCTTTACCTTTTTTCTTATGCCGAGGTTCAAAGTCGACTTGTGGTGCCTTCACAAACTAGTTATTTAGAGAAATAAAACTGCAGTAAGGTGATATGGTGTTACGAGTCTTCGACGTATTAGTCAAACATGAATGTACCCAACGAGAAATGACACTCGGGCTGTGACGCCCTTAGCTTTTACAAACCCTAGTATCCAAGGTCCAACCATGTAACCAATTCTGACCACGCTTTCCTACGGGTCTTTTCGGATGGAAGTTAAGACAAAACTTTGTGTAAAGCGAAGAACTAAATGTATCCAAAGGAAATTGATTATGCCGATCCGATTCCAAGAAGTATCAGTAGCTTATATGAAATGGCTCAATTCTGAAGCCCATAATACAGAAGATGACCATGAAATAACGCTATGCAGTTACAGTGAAACCTCTTTATAACGATAGTCCACCGGAGTTTGGAAATAGAATGTTATATCAGGTTTATCGTTATAAACAATCACTTTTGCATGCATTGTTGCTTGAAGAGCCTCAAAAACAGTATTGTTATAACGGGGTTTAACTGTACCACGTTGATCATTCAAGTCGCTGAAATAACCAAGCATTTTTTTGGCTAAAACACCGAGCAGTTACATACTTGAGCCCGATTGTTTCTGTTTAAACTTAAAAATTAGAAGCTGTTTTTTGTGTATAACACAACTGCTAACAAATCCTTACGGCTTGAACTGACTTGTCATCATAAATAATAAACAACAACCATACGCACTGAACGATGGCTAGATGCTGTCGCTAGTAGCCCACTATCTCCCGGTCATGCATAGGACAGGGCGTACTTTTGAGCCAGCGATGCCGTTCATTACACCTGATATAACCATCATATAACCTGTTGTTTATTTTCGGTCATATTGTTGATTGGATTTCGGTAGCTTAATACACTTGAATAACATTTTTACGTTTGAAGCGGTGCGGCTGTTAGTCCAGAGTTGTGTCGATTCATCGGATCAAGAACAGCGACCATGTTTGGTTCTACAATGAGTGTGACATTGACACCAAATATGCAAGAATTGTCGGAATAGACCGGTCTGGCTTTGACCTTGAATCACTTGGCGTGAGGTCACTTGAGACTGGCCCCCTTAGCGATCAGTGGCCATGTTCCACAAACCAACCAATCGTAACTCGCAATGCTGACTGAGGTTTAAAATGGTCGTTGAATAAAGGCAGTGACGTAGAAGTTGACGACGTCATTCAAAGCAGGTATGGAAGCGGCAATTCCAAGCTTTTTAACGTGACTAATATGGCGGCCGTGCAATGCGTTGTTGTGGAGTTATGGCAGCTTGAACGAAGGGTTATTTTCAGCAAACAAAAGTCATTTTAACGTCAAGTTTGATGACACTACCAACAAAACATAAATAAAGGTAATTAACAGACGATATTGAATTAAATAAACTGAAAATATACGTTCCAAAATACCGAATTTAATCGGAATTACACCTATGTTGTATGCAATTGGAATTTTTTTTTTGGATATATCGTTCATCGGGCGCTTTAGACACGGTTTTGATAAGACAGTATATCATCGTTCGGACCTAAAAAGAGTTAATACTATAAGCGCATATTACACATCCATGGGCGGTTGAGTTAATCCGATCAATATCACGAGGGGAAGGGGGGGGGGGTGTACTATATTCTAATCTTATTTCTATTAATGGAGGGTGCTTACTTTAACACGGAAAGGTTGGCGACACAGACATGATTTGGATCAACTTTTTATCTCCTTAAACAGTTGTCTTTCTACTTCAAAATTAACTAAAAGCTTCATACATTTAATGAAACCAACTTTGAATCCCTCACGATTCACAGGAGCGTGTTTATTCCATCAAGGAAAAGTCTGAGCTTACGTAATTTGGATTTAATCTAGCATTAACACAGTGTTTTTATTCTCATTTATTTACAAATTTTAGTTTATTAGATCGTCCCTCTTCCAAAATCCAACATAATTCACTGTTAAAACTAATTTCTAACCACACTAACCTTCGTAATAGCCAACGCGATAGGGAAATGCCTGTGTGTGGCACCATTTTCCCGAGTTTGGCATGAATTGACTTCATGCTGGACAGAGTGATCCATGCCAAAAGTCACTCTCCTGGACCGACGGAAAATGATGCCAACTTCACATCAATTTCTTCCAACGAGAATCACGATGACTTATGAAAGTTTGTGTGGCTTTGAATCATGTTGGATTTTGGAGGGACGTTCTAATTAACTAAACTTGTGAATAAATGTAAACAAAGATATTGCATGTTTGCTAAACTTAATCCATATCACGTACATGAATGATCGCATAGGCCTAATTGCCTGCTATTTTTTCGAGATGGAGTATATGCTTCTGTGAATCGCATTGGATTAAAAGTTGATATGTTAAATTTATAAAGCTTTTGGTTAATCTTGGAGCAGAATAATGTCTATTTCGTGGATAGAAAGTGATTTCGTTAACGGTATGCAGCTCTTAGTAATTTTGCTGTAAAAAAACCAATGATATAAGGGGATGGGCTGTAATTAGGCCGTTTCGTGATTTTGACTTTAAAGCATTTTGGGGGGGGTTGGTAGCTTTGATTGGGCAGTTAACTGTGGTGATTTACGGTAGTAACATTCACTAAGTTAATTTCAGCTTTGTTTTGTGGTGACTAAAAACAACTACAGGAAACAAATTAAACCACAGAACCCAAGAATTAAACAAATTGTTTCTGCACATTCATTTCCTAGAGAAAACAACACGACTTATGACTGTGCGAATTTGGCGATTCTAGGTCAGACATGATGCATGGACAAGTCTCCAATTACTTCCTGACAAAGTTAGTACGCCTCCCCCCTTTCCCTGCACCTTGCCATGCTAATTTTTGTGAGGTGGAATGTTGGTTATGCAACACGTAACTGATAGGATGCAATCAAAGTTGCTGCATTACAAACTGAGTATAAAGACGAAATAACTACTAACCAACATCTTTTTCTTCTCATCCAGCTTCTCTTGAAGGGAAGGCCTGTTGATTTCATATACTTTCCTTGGATCCAGAGCTATCATGTCTGGTTGAACCTACAAGTATTCAATCAACAGGTGTGAAATGAGCAAAGTACAATATACCTAACAACTAATCACAGCGCAAAGTCAGGAACTATACTTTCGACAGTGTTTTCTTATTTAAATATATACAATTACCGTTTACTTGATTGTTAAGTAGTGACAGAATGTTTAACTTCATTTGTGTAACACTGGGTCACAATGAACCACAAATATATTTAAAAACTCCAAAATACCAGTATTACCGGGTTGATTTTGGTTTCTATTGCCTGTTGAAAATATAAATTACTTTTTTTTATAGCATTCTCCTTCTCAAAATGCTGTTGAATCTAGAGAAATTAAATCGAAGATGTCCTTCCGGTTCGCTACCTACTGTGCAGCCTCCATCGTATAAAAGCCGAAGCGGAGCGGTAAGCTCACCTTTTCGGACCTCTATTGTGCCCAAATGGCGACAAGAGGGGAGGAGGGCGGGACCAAGGTAATGTATATTTTCAACAGGCAATAGAAACCAAATTCCGACCGAGGGTAAGTGTCAAAGTTTCTTGGATTGGCCGTTCCTTCTCCGATGGGACGGATGAAGTAACTTTCACGGCCCGGACGAGGTGGCGATGGATCCTTATCCAATTCGAGAGGCGTTCTGTTACCGAGGAGGACGCCGCCGCCAGTCCTGAGTAATGTGGTGAGAAGTGTTGTTGACTGGTGTGGGAGTCGGTCCCACAGGCCAAAGCCAAAACCAGTTGCAAGGCCACGGTTCTTGGAGACTGGGTCGGAGGTGGAGTAAGGCATGCATAGGAAGCAGTCCCGGAATGATCCCTTTAACAGTTCAGGAAGTGGGATCTCAGGTAACAAGATCGCCTTGGCCAGGTTGCAGTCACACGCCGCGTATGAGCGCACATCTTTACGATGACATTTGGCTGACGTCATCCACAGATACTAGGGATCGACCGGAGCTGAGTACCGGCCGGTACTAACGGTACCGGCACCGGTACAGGTGCCAACGTCTACAAGCGAGTCGGTACTAGCACCGGCCAAAATTTGGTCAATTCTTAACGATGTGCTTCTATTATTTATTTATTCAAATACATAAACCTTTATTCAAGTACTTAAAGAACTTTTATTTACAATCTTATTTACCTTTAGTTATTTAAATAATTCGGATGACTGTAAAACGTTAGTAGCATAACTTGACTGCACCATCCATTGCAAGAATACTATGCTTTGGAGCTCAGGAACAAGGGTCACCACCGGTCAGCAGTAAAAATGTGCAAATCAAAAATCCAGCATAGTGATGCTGGGGGTTGATGATCTTAAAATTTTTTTCAAAATTCATTGTATTTATAAAATTAAAAAAATTATAATTAATTTAAGACACAAAAATGAAAGTTTTAATTATTCACTGCGGTGCTGTGCTGTGCTTACTTGGCTCTAGCAGATATCGGTAGGGTGCTCTAAACGCTGACAACTGGGGAAAAGTAACCGATAATAGGCCATAAAAGAAAAAAAATTGTAAATATAAATAATATTGTTTTTCTTTAAATATTTATTACAAAGTGTTTAAAGAGTTACTTTGTTAGTGTAACAATATATATTTACTCTTATTGAGTATTTATAGTTGTCAAACTCTATCCTGCATATTACTGGTAGTAGGTGCACCTTTCAGTTACCAACTTTAAGAGCCATTTGTCAACATCCGTTTTTCCTTTGCCATCGTTTATTATCCAAGCAACTTTGAGTTTAAGCTAGTTTCAAACGTGTCTGAATGAGTTTTAGGAGCTGCCAATCATAGATAGTTATTTTTAAAAGTTAATTCATGGAAACTCAAGAATCTGAAATGGAAACTTGCTCACGTAATCTAAGCCTTTTTCTGTGTTGGTAGTGGGCCAGAAATATTGATGATTGGGGGTGGTTTTAAATAGGGATCGACCGGATAGCATTTTACCGGATCCGGATCGGTTCCGGATAATTTGATGCTGGAGCCGGATCGGTTCCGGATCCGGGCCGGTGCCGGATACCGGGTAATTCACACAAAAATGATGAAATAAACTTGTTTATTTTTGTTTTGTTTTACACTACTTTCTTACATTAAACACTCAGAAGTCTTCAGCGAAAAAAATGAACCATCTTCTACTTTGAATGTTCGAAATCAATCGATCACAATAGAAACGCTCAAATTCAAAAACAAAAATACTCTCAGTACGGTATTTTGCGAATTTTTGATAGGCCTAATAGTCCGAGTGGTGTTAATTTCGGTCTCTCCTATCTTCTTCAGGCTTCCTTTCTTGTGCTTGCTTCTGTGTTACCTTGTCATGAGTGCCAGTGTTTTTGAAAATGCATGGAAACCGTTGCCCACTGTGCAAATGGGATCGTGCGAGCGTTGAGCAGACGACACGCGAGAAGTACAGTGGCCAACGGTTTCCACGCATTTTCAAAAACACTGGCACTCATGACAAGGTAAAACAGAAGCAAGCACAAGAAAGGAAGCCTGAAGAAGATAGGAGAGACCGAAATTAACACCACTCGGACTATTAGGCCTATCGAAAATTCGCAAAATACCGTACCGAGAGTATTTTTGTTTTTGAATTTGAGCGTTTCTATTGTGATCGATCAGAAGTCTTACGCTATTAACAGTGCCTATAGGCTACAGCACTCCACTGGTTTGACAATGTTGCTAAATTTTTTTAAACAATCAAAATAAAGCACTACATTAGGTTAATCAATCAAAAAATATTTGTCTAAATTAAGGATTCTCTCATTGATTAGCCTAGCCTACTGCTTCGTTTCGAAAAAAAATTGCAGAATTTTATAAAATATTGCTCCCGAAAAATGGGAGCAGAAACGTCAGACGCGTTTGAAGTTTGCAAAGCAGCTACCAAAATCTCACACGGTTTCTCGCGGTTGTAACGTGTGTTCAATGTAGAAGCCAAACTTGAAGTAGTTAAACCGTATTTAATGCGGAATAATCATGACAAGATTTGGGTTACATTATTACGTTCTTTCTCAACACAAGAATCAACGGGAATAGAACACCGGGCTCTGAAGCCCTTGACTTATATATGCTCCGGTCGGATCCAGAGCTCCACCGGACAACCAATCAGCTCGTGAGTTCGTTAACCAATCCAGTTCATGGTTACAAAATGTTCACCAATGGTGGCCAACAATACTTGGCCATGTTCTCCTGCACGTCCGCTCGTGGTTTTGGCGCAAAACCTAAAAGTCCATGCCGTTGCACAAGTGATTTTGGCGCCAACAAGAGTCAACCACAACACAACAGCACACAGGTAGGTACGAGGGTGAGCCAATGTCCGTTACACGGTACAACGGAATAGTAAGTGGGTCCACCCTATCAAAGCTACATGTAATCCAAGCTTCCTGGGAAAAACATGCTTGTTAACACCAATCTATGCGGCTGATGTTTTTTTTTTGCAGTTAGCCAAGGTAAATTTGATAGATCAGAAAAAAAATTCTAGTGAATTAAAGCTGTCTTTGTGGAAATAAACTTTTTTTAAATTATGATTTTTTCGCAGAGAAGTGAGCAAACTTTCGCTACAACTGGAGTAATAGCGCGCGATTTGTGCTCCCCGATAAAGGTTTTGACTTTTTGAGCATCTTCGTTTCGTATTCTCCAGTTCATATTTTTGTTACAATATGATTATTTCATCTGCAATTTTTTATACTTGTAGACCGATTAATTATTTTACCAAGATTTTACTAAGAAGCAAAGGAAAAAGGGAGTTGAATATTTGATAGGATCCGGTTTAAAATATTGGCCGGATCCGGATCTTACTGGATACTTCAGGATCCGGCGCCGGATCTATCCGGACTCGGTCGATCCCTAGTTTTAAACCATTCGTTTTTTAAGTTGTGTGACGTTTGGAAATGTTATGAATTATGGAGGAGGGGGGATTAAAATTGTTCATTGCCCTTAACCACTCTTTTACTTGACCATATTTTGAATTAATAGGATATAGGTATTTTTGGTGGATGGGGTGGTCCTGGAGCCCTCTCCAATTTGACAGTTGATTTGAAATTTAGTGTGAGTATGATACTTCAATAAATACGCCCAACATTTTTTTTTTATCTGTGCTTACATTGGGTAGTCACAAGTACTGATACTGATCAGACCAGTTTTCAGTGGTATGCAAATCAGTTTAAGAAGATTACTACAATGCTGACAAATGGCAACAGCCCTCATTGTCTTTAATCTGTTAAGCTTTTTTTTTTTTTGCAATAAATCATGGTTCCATACGGTCATTTTTATTTTGGAACCGGCACCGGTAAATTTTGGCTCCGGTCGATCCCTAACAAATATGTATGCCATCCATCCATTACACCCGATATAACCTGTTGTTCATTTTCGGTCATATTGTCGATTGGATTTCGGTAGCTTAATACAATTGAATAAAATTGTTACGTTCGGAGCGGTGCGGCTTGCATTTCATAATGAATATTCATCATTACGATGACATTTGGCTGATGTCATCCACAGATCGTATACTATCGGGCGACGGTTTTTCGTTTAAGGACCTCGTTACAGGTTATCATACTTCAAACGGCTTATGTATATTCTGTAGAGCATAATACCTTTTGTACTTGCGCACTGCAAGTGACCCACCCACATACTTGAACTTTGCCGGATCAGAATTGAACAAATGTTTCTGGCTTTTGAGCAGATGTCGCAGACGTAAATCGCCTCCACCCGTTTTTTTTTTAATTCGATGTGTGACACGTCGAATTAAAAAGGGTTGACTTGCACAAATGTTTTAGACCTGCACGTTCCTAAAAAACCAAGATTTTTTTATCACTGCACAATCTTTACCTTTTCTAAAAGCGCTTTCACTTCGGCGTCTTTTCTTTGAGATTTTGTTTGGAAGGGGTTACTTTCCAGGGCATCAAAGTTTGGTTCACCAGAGCCTTCAACCAAAAAAAAACCGTTAATTGCCAAGTCGGTAAGTCAATTGGGGTCATTATTACATTCAGATGTCCATACTCTTGACCTGGGACAAGAATGCTGGTGAAGCCACCCTTGTGGCCAATACCCAATACATCTTCGAAGGGGCAATACTTAAGAGATGTTATAGAGTCGTGTCCTGCATGCCTAAGGAATGGTCTCTGAACATCAACTTTATGGCAGTCTTGATATATCTAAGAAAATTCAACAAATAGAACGTTTCACAAAAAAAGTCTGTAACGTTGACGCTCATTACCGTGGAACACTGTATTCAATTTACCTCCAATAGAGTGAAAATTCTACATAGTACGCCGACTTCCACACTATAGATAGTTCCTTACCTAGAAAATTTTCGATTGCAGGCTCTTCAAAGGTTAGTCTTTCTTCTGTTTACATTCTTCGTTGTGAACACGATCACCACCCGAGTTTGAAATCGCTGCTACGCGTAGCCTCCCAAATTTAGAAGGCCCTTCGTCACTGCCAAGCCTCATGTCTTCAGTAGGCCGTTCCCAACCTCCCAGTTTCCATTTTGCATCCAGTTGTTTACGCAGATCGACTCCAATTAGGTTAGACAGTTGAGGGGAGAAAGGGCCCTGTGTATTCATCAGTGGTATGTTTCTAATTTCATGGACCTTAATTGCAATAGATTCCACACTTCTCAGACGTCTGTCCCATCTAGAATTCGAACGAGTCAGTGTCTCTGCTCTGTCCCACACCATTTCATGCTGGTTATCTATGCAATGGACTGCTATGCCATTATCCTCCTTCTCGTTCATATTCCCCATATGTTGGTCAAGCCATGTCCAAACACCTTTTCTCGCCTCGCCAATGTATACGGTATCACAGTCCTTGCATGGTACTCTATTAACTCCTTATCTGGTGTTTGCCACTTTTCCTAGAGCCTGCTCATCTTGAGATTTCTGGGTCTGCCTCTGCATTTGTTTGGCATTCTCCACTTTATTTTTCTTTCGAATCTTCTTTCCCAGTCCCTCTTCGTTCTTGAGAAACGAAGCAAAGCCATTATCTTTCAAAATCTTCTGTATCGGGCTACTTACTCCTTCTAGGAAAGTCAGTGACACTGTCGACTTTTTTTCCTTCTGTGGCTTCTCGCTATCGAGTGTCTATTTTGTCCCCTCACACTGGCCACTGACTTCTTGATGAGTCAGTGACGTCTTCTTGACTTCTTCTCTTCAACGGTAAGTCAAAGAAAGACTTACCTTTGAAGAGCCGAAGAAAATTGGCTAGATAAGGAACTATCTGTAGTGTGGAAGTCGGCGTACTATGGAGGATTTCACTCTATTGGAGGTAAATTTAAATAGAACGTTAGCAACAAGCGTATAATTTGTTATTTTGTATGGAAATGTACTTAAATCAAGACGTTGTTGCACACCAAATACATGCTAACGGACATGACACTGATTATCGGGGGGGGGGGGGCCCCAATTCAGCAGTGGTAGGAGGGACAAAATCATTTTTTGAATGGGGCCATATTAAAATAACTGGCAGTAAAAATTCATCTCACAGCTACATATTCTGTACCAAACATTGTGTAACAAACACAGTTTATATAGAAAAAAATTAGTATTAAAACTTTGTAAATAAAACAAATTGTCTCTAATATTCATTAAAGTTGATATAGCCTTTGAAGTGCATCTAGCGCATCGATAGCCACTGCTTGTGTTTTTTTTTTGTAAAAGGTCTATCACTTTGAAGGCCTAATGCTAGCTGGAGGTCAGCTGACATAAGGTGCACGTTCAGCCTTTTCCATATTAATGACCTAGTTAGAATAGCATCTTTCAACAGATGGAGTTAGGATTATTTGTAGTAGTGAAGCTTATACTTTTTTATCAAGCCTAGCCGTCAACCTTCTTTCCTTTGTGTTTTATTAATTTTTTTACTTATACTTTTCGCATCTTTGTTGGCAATTTGCAAACATGACAGAAGAATTGACAATTTCACAAACATAAAGTGGAACAGATTCCGCAGATATCTGTGACCGTACTGGTCATAATAATTACCAGAAATAGTAGGATTGCTTCCTAACGGAGAACTACCTACTGACTTCAAAATAATAAGCTTGAACAAAGTTAAGCCTTAAACATTCTTTTAAACTAATACAAAATAGGGCAGTGTAGAATAGCAGCTAAAACAAGGACTGTTTCGGGAAGAGATAGACAGAAACAGTATGTATGCAACTTGGGGAAGAAGGGAGGGGGAGGGGATAAGCAGTGACAAGGGAGGGTAGGTCACATTTTTTTCAGTTTCGTGTTGAAAATTGCCCCTACTACCAAATAGAAATAATGATCGGTCCCTAAGTAATCCATGGCTTCCATAAGGCCTAATCCAATTGCACAAAATAATATAGATCATTACTGATTGCTCGCAACAATTATGAAATTGGGTGCGTTTCTTATTGATTAAAAGTTTAAATTCTTTAAATTTCACATACGATGTGTGTGACGCATTTAGTCCAGTAGCACAAATACATATCAGTGGCTGCTGCCTTACCTAACTTCTATTTACTTTCTTATAGGGTTGTGCCAATTAATCGTTTAAACGGTAAACGTCTTGTTGACGATTAAACATTTAGTAATTTTCGTTTAATACAAACCAAACCTCCTTTAAAATATTGAGCAACTTTATTTTGAAACCAATTTCTGAAAGCAATACGAACACTGCCTTTCACATGCATACCATCACTCGAAAAGGAACGCATTCCGTAGCCAATCTCTTACGCTATCGTTGACCGCTTTAACCTTCCAGATGTTGTTTGATTTACAACGTACGCAAGGTACTGTAAAGCTAAGCTAGGAAGAAGAGATTCGTATTTGTGGCGTTAATTACATTTTGGAAAATCGGAAACAAGCCAACAGCGAAAAACATACACTAGAAATAACGTAGTTCAGTAAGCCACCTTTATGCACTTACATTTCGTCAGAGTGGCATGACCCGGATTCGAACCGGCTACCCAGTTCGCCCCCAGATCACTTGCATAGCGCCTTAGTCGCTATGGCCACATCCTCAACTGGCATAAAGATAACTCACTGGACCCGTTATTAAGGTCACAACCGTGACCAGGGCTCCATTCGACCGAAAGTCACTCGGCCAAAGACAATGGAGAGGGAAGACAAATCATACACTCAAACGGCTCAATAAAGGAGAAATAAATAGAATTACATTTATTTAATTACATTTTGCACTCATCATTTTCCAAGCTGCAGCAGTTTATAAACCGATACAACTAAATTTAATACATGACATCCATGTTACAGTAAAAGCTGAGCTGCTTTCTTGGTCGCGTTCGAAAGCTGGGAGTACCCATTTCCTTGCCTGCAACGAATGACGTCCTGAACTTTATCCCTTGCATACATAAACTTCTCCATTTCAACGTCTGTTTTGAAACTCTTTCAGTATCGTTATCTCCAACTTGTTCGTTCATAGAACATGATCCTTGAATGAATTGGGGCCCAGCCTCAAGTGACACGTCATGCGAAGTGAGTCCTCGAACGGAATGATAAAAATGGCATTGGACCCGAAAGAGTTAAACTTAGAAAAAAACGGGGGAAAATATTTTTCCTTTGGGGGGGGGGGGATTAATCTTTGATCGCTTTTTTAACCTTCCTGTAAACTAAGGCTGTGCAGGTACCAATACTGGTACCGGGACCGGCTGCAGGTACCACTTGCGGTATTGGTAACGGACCGGCATCTGCTTGCTTTTTTTCCAGAATCAGCACATTCATACATTAATAATATTGGCACTTTTAAATAAATAATTTGCTAGTTTTTAGTCTCATTGAGCTATAAAGTGTTAGCGAACAATTCCTTTGTAAAAGTGTTGCGTTTATTACACCATTAAATTACTGACATATCAACACTTTCTGTATTCTTTATTTACTAAGTTTTCATTTGACATCGGCATTGGCAAATGACCAATAGCACCGGTACAGGGATCGGAAGCCGGTAAATGGGCATCGGCACAGCCTTACCGTAAACATTTAGCTAATTAATCTAATTTTTACAAACCTACTTTCTTTTTCTTACTGCCTAAATTTTTTTAATCGCGTTATTTTTGATTGGAGCGAAGCAAGCAGAGCTGCCTGTGATGAGACTCCAATGCAACGAAAGAGATCACGAAAGTCGAAAACTACTTGCTCGATAAAAATGAAACTCTGCACAGAATTAGAAGACTAACTAGGGGTGATTCTTAATAAAAAGATCAGGAATACATCATGATGTTGAGGAATGACGACCAAAGAACAATCATGTTATATCTAGTGGAATGCCGTTACTCCGATGTAAGGTGTGTGAGGGTGCGCTGATGGAGTGAGCGAATTGAGCAAAAAGCAACGTAAGTCAGCCTACGATGCGACTCCAATGCAACGAGATCACATCATGCTCAAGCTTTGTGCAAACCAAGTGAGTGAAACGAACCAAAATCAGCGTTTGTTAGCTTCACTGCGAAGGAAGTGGTCAGGGGTGGAAATAGGATGGTCGAGTTTTGAGGGTAGAGAAGCGATGACGAAATTAGAAGCTGGTAGGAGGATGAGGGAACCGCGTAAGTGCGAAACCAAGAAGGTGGTGCAGAAATGAGGATGCGCAGAATGAAGTGGGTAGTCCATGGCAGGAATTAGTGGCAAATAGGTATGTGCGAAAATAAAAAAATGTTGAGTAGAGTATGCAACTCGGTTCGTTGCTCATATTTATATTTTTGACCGATTTTGACGTTCCAATATACCAAATTGATCGTGTGGATGATAGAGCGCTTTCCAGTGGTGCAAATTAAAAGCCACTAGCTCAAACCGTTTTTACCCTAAAGCAGGAAATTTATTTGAACACATTAACCCACACAGTCAGTTACGCAGCATCTTAATTGTTATTATACTAAAAATTATTAAGAAACTACCAAACAAACTATATTCACCGAATACTCAAATTTGGCTCGATATCTGACGCTTCTATGGCAAATTGACTTGACTCAAATTAAAATTATTCTACCTCTAGCAGCAAAAAGTGTCCGGTGCATGCTGAGGGGGGAGGCGTCGCGTGAACAGGCAAGGTGATCGAAAAAGAGAATTGAGTAAGTGGAGACTGAACTCTGGAGGAAGGAGATGCAGTAGGAAGGTGACGGAATGGATGGGAGAGGTGTGCTTAACATCAGGGCCAGAGTGGGTGTGGTGGAAGTATATTGTCAACCACATAGTAAAGGTGCCCTAGTTTCTCTTCTCTTACCAAGACTTTCTACTACTAAGTCATATATAAGCATATACACAAATTACGCAAACTAAGATTATGAGGGGTGTGTAGCACTGTTTGAATGGGGTAAACACTCAACCTAACAATACAGAATTGAACTTGTCTCGGTACTAACTGTAACTTAAAACGATGAAAGAAACTGCCAAGATTTCACCATTCAGTATAGTGACACCAGAGCAAAAATAGCTGCCAAGAAATTTCAGGTCTGAAGTGCATTCACTTAAAGTACTAGGAATAGATTATCAACTTAATCATTTCATCATTACCTCAACAACACTTCCAATGCTTGATGCCAATACTCCGCTTTGACTGTACGTCAAATTGCTGGCCCCACTACGAAGTTGAAAGGAACGTAGGCACTTGTAGGTGTTACGCAAATCCCATACTTTCAGTGACCGGTCCACTCCAGCTGTGGCCATGTAGCTAAAGATCACAGGAAAACACAAACATTTAGGGGTGGTTAGTAACGTAAATTGTTTATTAACCGACCTGACAAAGCTACTGCCTACCCCTCAAATCTTTGTTTCTTTATGCTGCAAAAAATCATATACCTGTCAATTTTTGTATTATTGTCTCAATGATGCTGTTGTGTGCTTGAGATATGAATGGCCTCCTCAGTGACTCAACCACGCATGCGCAGGCGTGGTCCTCCCTATAAGAGCGACGGCTACGAGGGCTCGTCATCTCTTTGTCTCAAGCCGCCGCCGCCTCAGGCAGTCGCTCGTTCTGTCAGGTTCCTCACCTTCGTCCGAAAACTTCGTGGCTCCCTTCCCGTGTCCGTTCCACCTCCGTCAACCTTTTACATCTTTCCCTTCGGCCTTTCGCCCTGGCAACTTCTATGTTGGATCCGAAGTCATCGTGGTTCCCCTCCCGTGTTTTCCTGGAACTGATCCACCTTCCGATTCGGCTTCGAGGTTTCTCCCATGCCTTTCGGTTGCCTCTCATGCTGTGTCTCCCCTTCGTCGGGTCAACATCCTACACAGCCCCCCTTCACGTACATAATGGTCCCGTCTACCTCCCGTTGTCCGGCCATGGCACGCCGTGCCTTCTTGCCGCCTTCATTCTTGAAGCCTGCCCTTCGTTGGAACCTAAGTCAACGTGGCTCCTTTCCCGTGTTTTCCCGGGTCCGTCCCACCGTCCGATACGGCAGTCAATGTTTCATTCCTGCCTTTCGGTTGCCATTCAACCGTGTCATCCCTTCGTGGATTCAACTCTTATTACAGCTCCCCTCATGCACGCTTCGGGCCCATTCCACCTCCCGTTAGACAACCAATGCTAACCTTGCTTCCCGATCTTCGTCCCGTTGCCTGCCCTTCGTTGAAACTGAAGTCAACAAGGCTCCTTTCCCGTGCTCTCCTGGGTCTTTTCCAGCTTCCGTCTTGCCAATTGAGGTCTCACCCGTGCCCGTCAGTCGTTTTCCTTTCGGGGATTTCCCTTCGTTGAATCTACATTCAACACGACTTCCTTCCCGTGCCTTTCGTATCGGCTCCACCTTCCATTGCGCTGCCGAAGAACATCTTACCTTACGGTCGACCTTCATTCTCGTTGCCTGCCCTTCGTTGGAAGCAAATCAACATGCCCCCCCCCCCCTCCTCCCGTGCTCTCCCAGGCCCGAGCCTTCCGATTCAACAATCGGTATCTCACCAAGGCCTTACGGCTGCTTTTCGTCCCAGTGACAAACCTTCGCTGGAACAGAAGACAACATGGCTCCCTTCCCGTGCTCTCCCGGGCCCGATCCACCATCCACTTTTGCCTTTCGGTCGCTCTTTATCCTGTTGGCCCAACTCTGTTGGAACTGAATACAATGTGGCTCCCCTCCCGAGCTTCCCGAGTCCGGTCCACCTCCCGCCTCACGGCCGGTGCCCCTCACCTGCCTTTCGGTCGCTCCTTGTACCCCCTGACGACCATTCATCGAATCTGAAGACAGCACGGCTCCCTTCCCGGAACCCTAATGCGGACCTACGGGTCCACCTGCCTTTCATCACATTCCAGCCCACAAGGCTTTTACAGCTCCTTTTCAAGCAACTCGACGGTTTTCCCTAGCCATTCGCCCGTTCCTCTCGTTCGGCCTTCGGATTGCCCTTCGCCCCACGAAAATCATCACCGAGAAGATTCCATCCTTTCGGCGTCCCACCACTCCAGCTCCGTGTCAATTTTACAGAAACCCTTTCATTAATCTCCCTTCGATCGGACCATTGACCATCGTTCATCTCCAGTGACACCCTTCTATAGAACGGGCTCGCTCCCAGATCCTTGCTGGCTTTCACACGCCCCAGCTCGTTCATGCCATCTCAGCTGGGTCCTTCCCCGCCGGTTCTTTCAACCACTGAAGATGAAAGGGAAACACGCATATGAACACGACGGTGGATTATAGGGAAGAAAAAAAAATCGGCTCGTGGCTCCGGCCCCACCTTTCGGCCGTGCCTGCCGCACCACTCTGGCGATTCCATTCCGTCGTCTAGGCTCCCCTTCGCAACGCCCATCTTCGCCACCATCCCCTAGTGGCACCACCACTTCCCTTCGTTTCTTCACTTCCGCCCTTCACATCCGGCTTCCTGCAGCCTTTTTCCCGCCTCTCAACCACGTGACCAGTCGTTGCATTTTATCTTCGGCCGCTTATTTAGCATCCCGTAATCCCAGTTTCGACCCTGAATTTGCTGTCACGATGGTCAGAACAAAGAAACCCAAGCCCTTGGAAGATGAAGTGGACATCTACTTCGGACGTGAACCCTCAATAATCGATCCAGGAACTTGCCACTGTGCTGGCCTGCTCAATCCGAAACGCATTGATCCACACAAGACAGTATGTCAGTATCACCATGTATGTGAATACTACAACAACCCATGTGCTATCTGTGTCACCATCACTCACAAAGAATGGCGTACCATAGCCTCAAGACAACTGTTATCCGCCACAAGGAAGAAACAAGCCATCAGCCACAAGGAAACCATCCTCAAACTTCGCCAGGGTTCATCTTCTTCATCAGCTTCCCCTGCATCAACTACGGTAGCTATTCCACCCACCCCCCCGCATGACACCATCCTGTTCTGGGGCTAATACCCCTCTCTCTCAAAAATCCTGGGTAAAATCCTCCAAACCTACGGACACACCAAACAGTGCAATTACCATCGATTCATCCACTATGGATTCCCCTCTTACAACTAACCCTACCATCACCTCCATACCAGAAGATCCTCTGATCCTCGAAGAGAGACCCCGTTCTCCAATCCAAGAAGTAATTCCCACTGAGGACATACCAATATCCCAGGATTATGAAGTGCCAGCCACTCCACACTCACCACAACACCAAAACTCCGACGGGGAATCTTCCCCGCTTCACTTGGGCTCAACATCTTCCACCCCCTCAGAAGAAATGCCAATTCAGGGAGACCCTGTTGATGAAGCTCATATCGCCCTCCTCTCTGTATGGTTTAGACGGTAATGAAATTGTTGAAGTCAACCATGACAGAATTTTTCTCACCATGAAGCATAAACTTCGTCTTAACCCCCGCGTCCGACGCCAATACAAGAAAAATCAGACAAAAGTTAAACCCTATCTTCTCCACCTACAGGAAGTCTTCTTTCGTCAGCACGGCTCCATCACAAACCTCAAAACCGAAGTGAATGCTTTACGAACCACCAACGCTGCTCAGTTTAAAGAATTGACTGACAATGTTCTTCTGAGAGCTATCCAAGCTAAAAAAAATCCCAACGATCATTCCGCACACCGGGCTTAATCCGCCACAATCATCTACCCTTGGTCTCTTCACCCCATCGACGATCTCCAGAAGTCCCATCTTCCTACAAGCCTCCCAACTGCTTCGTTCACCCCACCATACTGGCATCTCGAACTGACCCAAGGGTAAAACCACCATCATTCCCAACAAGGCCTTTGGAGAACTTTGACTCACATTTGGACAGCTTAGATCTACAATCTCTCCAACAAGCATCCAACACCCTCTTCCAACAGAAGCAAGACAACTTTTCCGACGCATGGAAAGCAATAAAGCTATCAGCCACTTGCCACAACCTCCAATCATACTCAGTGTGGCAATTCGAAAACTCAAAGTTTCTTGTCCTCTCCACCGGGATATGACCATGCTCTCCACGGTACCCACCACGGACATACCCTGTGGCCTATGCAGAACTAAAGCAAGAAGTTACTGCATGGGACTACGCTCTCAGCCTTCCCCCCCTCAAGACTAAACAGGGGATCCTAGCCGGCCAACTCTTTAACACCAACCAACCATTTTTCTTTAAAAAAAAACAAATCCCTTGTCTTTTTGTCCCCCCCCCCCCCTTACCACTTTCCACACAGCAACTCCAAGTTATCAACTCGGCCAGCTAGCCAATTTTAAATTTTAATTTTACACCCTAATTTCTCCCAAAAAAAAAAAGGTGACGAAAATGATTGTGAAGAAACTTACACCACAAAGAACTCTCTCCAATTACCTCAAAACTATCTATTGAACCCATCAAGTGTAAAACCATCCCGAAGACGAACATCTCAACGAACTGTCACCTCCTTCTCTATGATCTTAAGTTATACATTAACAATAATATAACATAAGATCCCTCACCACCAATTGAAGGGGTTTTCCTTTCCACGATCGCTGAAAAGGTGCCAGCCGCCTATTTTGACGAGGTCGGCCTGTCAATGCAAAAATTCAAAAATTGACAGGTATTGGATTTTTTACAGCATAAAGAAAGAACATTTTGCCGGTCCCCAGCCAGGCCGGCTAAAAATGGTTTCTTTTGCGTAAAAAATACTATACCTTAGGCCCCTCCCTGCCTCCCCTCTCAAGTCACCTTTTGACACAATTGAGAGACAAAGAGATGACGAGCCCTCGTAGCCGTCGCTCTTATAGGGAGGACCACACATGCGCATGCGTGGTTGAGTCACTGAGGAGGCCATTCAAATCTCAAGCACACAACAACATCATTGAGACAATACAAAAATTGACAGGTATAGTATTTTTTCAGCAAAAGAAACCATTTTCAGCCGGCCTGGCTGGGGTCTGGCAAAATGTTCTTTTTCTGCAGCAAAATTACAACGGTAAAGGCACATACAGTTAACAAGATCATTTTATTCCCCTAAATAGTCGTTTTTCTGCTTCACATTTAACTACGAGTCTACACATGTAACGAAATCAACTTTTAACCCAACACGATTCACGGGATCACGTTTGTCATCACAGAAAAGTCAGCGATTGGCCTATGCCATCATTGACGAGCGTGATCTGGAGTCCGTCTAGCAAAAACGCAATGCCTTTATTCTCACTTACTCACAAATTTAGTTTATTAGTCATCTCCTTCAAAATTCGATATAATTCGCAGTAAAAATTAATTTCTAACCACACAAACCTTCGAAACTGCCAATGCTATTCATGAACAGGAACGTTATTGCCACTATTTTTTGGAGATTTGTGGCAGGACGTGTGGATCACTCACTCCACAATAAGTCGTCAGTCTAACCAGGAAGGCGATGAGCAATCACTCTCTCCTGTTAACAATATGAATGTTGCATGTGCAATCGCATCGAAGCTTGTAGTCACGAAAGTTTGTTGGGCTCAAAATTAGCTTTTAAGTATGAATTACGTTGGATTTTGGAGGAGTGACGATCTAATACACTAAATTTATGCATATATGAAAAAGGCATCAAGGTTTCACTAACTTGAATCATTACTTACGGAGGAAACATACGCAAGATTCCAGAAAGACAAGAAGATTTACTATTCTTGGCGAATTTTCAATAGAAAAACCTAGCCGACTATCTTCCTCAGGCTCACAATAAAAACTCGAAATATTAACGCTTATTTACAGTCCATTCTTTTCAAAATTGGCGCTAACTTGGCCTCCGATATTTACAAGGTATATAAAAGGTAGGTGCGCATCATACCGGTGGTAGTGACGCTTGTGCACTGCCTCCGTTATTTTGAAGGCCGTTATTTCATATGCCACTTGTATCTTTCTGGTTCCTGGTATCACTCATATGGTGTTTCTCTCGTGCCCTTACGCCCTTACGTAAGGCCTCGAATCCCTGGCTATTCAACACCACGTCCGAGAGAAGGCCGTGCTGATGAATATCCTGGGACCATATAACCCTTCAATCCAGCTACTTTTGGATGCTGGTTACAGAGAGCATATAAGAAAAAAGTGGAATAACGGCCTTCAAAATAAAGGAGGCAATGCACGAGCGTTGCTACCACCGGTATGATGTGCACCTACCTTGTATACTACAGTATACCTTGTAAATATCGGAGATCAAGTTAGCGCCAATTTTGAAAAGAATGGACTGTAAATAAGTGTTAGTGTTTCAAGTTTTTATTGCGAGCCTGAGGAAGATAGTTGGCTAGGTTTTTCCATCCACAGCAGAATTGATTATCGAAAATTTGCCAAGAATAGTAAATCTTCTTGTCTTTCTGGAATCTTGCTTATTTTTCCTCCGTAAGAATGACGTCTGCTTAGCTTAGTTCCAGAGTATGCATCTTGACGTTTTAAGCTAACTTGAATCCAAATCACGTACGTAAATGTAGCATGGTGCCAAATGAGAGTTGCCGATCGTGAAGCGTGTTGGCGGTCGTAAAGGTTAGTGTGATAAGAATTTAGATTATATCTGTGAATTAAGTTGGATTTTGGAAGAGGGACGATCTAATAATCTAAATATGAATAAATGAGAATAAAGGCATTGCTGAATTTACCGTGATAACGTAATAAAGTAAACATCCTCCATGCATGGAAATGTGGTTACAAAATGGGTTATGCTGCTTTTTTTTCAACTCAATACCAATACTTTATTGAGCTTCGAAACTACAGTTAAACCCCATTAAGCGATACTTCTTACAACAATAATGCTGTAACACTGCTATTTTTGAGGCTCTACATGCAATAATACATGCAAAAGTAATAATTATAACGATATAACGTGATATTTCCCAACTCCCATGGATTATCGTTTTAAAGATTTCACTGTATTATTTGGCGAGATTAACTTAGCGAAAGAGCTTGGTGTTTGATACCACGACTTCAAATGGCTGAAAAGCGTGCTGGGAATCATTAACAAAATTAATATCAATTAGCTCGCACCCACAAAGATCTCTAGACAAACTGTTTCGCCCTTGTTTGGGCTCGTCAGTAGGGAATACTTTGTGGAGGAGAGCTAGGCTACGCTTGCTAGGACAAATGACAAGGGTGAAACGAATACGGTTTCAGCAAGCGAAAGAGCAGAAACGTCTGCTTGTTTGGGGATCCATTCAACTGAATGGTTGACACCCAGGCCTAGGATAATTTTTACCAATTGATCATTTAGACATTTAGTATCAATTAGCTCTCATCCACAAAGATCTCTAGACAGACCGTCATTTGCCCTAGCAAGCGTAGCCTAGCTCTCCTCCACAAAGTATTCTCTACTGACGAGCCCCAACAAGGGCGAAACAGTCTGTCTACAGATCTTTGTGGGTGAGAGCTAATTGATATTAAATGATCAATTGGTAAAAATTGTCCTAGGCCTGGGTGTCAACCATTCAGTTGAATGGAGCCCCAAACAAGCAGACGTTTCTGCTCTTTCGCTTGCTGAAACCGTATTCGTTTCGCCCTTGTCATTAGCAAAATTTATTATGGGGGACGTAAGTTGCCTATTAGAGTTTACTTGATAAAAAAAAAAGGGGGGGGAGATAAAAAACCTGGTATCGCACACCCTTGGTATCTCTAGGGGGCAGGGAAGTAAAATTATGCGATATAGTACATTTAGCTTTATAAGCCTTACCTTCCGTACACCTATTTAAAAGTAACTTCAGTTTGAGAAAAAAGATTCACAGCAGAAGCCTAGATCACTAATTGCACTTACGTTCCTGTTGGCTCAACACTCATTGCTCGTACTGGATGATGATGACACAGCATCTTTAACAATGATTCTTTTGTGTTTGGGGACCACATAGTAACAGTTCCTATGAAAACCAGGTGCAACTTAACTGTAGTTAGTACTGTAGTCAATGCAAATTAAAAATCTAAAGGATTTTTAATGTTTAGGTACCTTGAGGATGTCCTAAAACTGTTACACCGTTGTAGGGATTTTGACACATAACATCTAAACGGCCCATCTTTGTAGGGAATTGTGAAGCTATTACTCCAATCGATGTGTCCAACCAACTGAGAAACCCCACTTCATTCTGAAGTGGAACAGAAAAAAATTATCACATACTACAAACATATATAAAAATATACTCATTTATCACGGTTTTTCTTTCATGACACCAAACATGCTGCATTCCTCTATATTCATTTAAAACACCTACCAAACTAATTCTTCTTGTTACAGACGAAAGTTTAAATTCTCACCAAACTTCAAGGTGAACTAAACTTTCTTATTCTACGTCTTAATTTCTTAACCATCTTTTACTATTACAACTAATACAATAGCACAAACTCGACTAGCCATTTTTTACTAATGATGATGCTTCCAATCCCCCCTCCCCCTTAAAAAAAAAGGAGTGAATTGACGATAAGTTGATAGGTGTGAGTGGTAAGGTACGAAGAAAGACCTATTTTTGGCAAATACGTATGAGGAAGGGTAAAAACGCAGTAGTACCCACAGGTTTTCTCGTCCCCTTACTCTTCTTTCCTGCCTCAAAAAAAAAAGATATGGTAAGGTTCAGATTCAGAATTTATCCGTCTCTGCCACATAAGCGTTTTAAGTCGTTTTAGTTTAATCTATCAGGAGATTAATTGCTACTATTGATCTTGCTATTACATAAATGAAGTCATTGACAGAACACTGCAAACAAATCATCTGTATGCCCTTCTGGTTTGATTTAAAAGCCCGATGGGACCTCGACCGTTCTGTTGTTATGGAAGGTTTTCCACATAGGCTATGCAGCAAAGCTTCATTCAGAGAAGTAAAAACATGATTCTGTATGGCAAAGAACTGATGATTTTCTTCATAATAAAGAATCGCCATGCTACCAGATTTTTAAGCCCCCGATCAAGTGATACATGAAATTATAGAGAAAGAATATTTTAATGCTCCAACAAGTCTGGTGAAAGTTTTCAAACTTTATCTGTGTCATGTTTTTAACCCAATGCCATAAAGGCTTTCAAGACATTTTTGTTCTACAAATATGCATCACGTGTAAAGCAAGCTCCGTTTAAGGAATGTTTACGAACTATTTCTTCGTTGCTTTATTACGACAATGCCTTACCGAAGTTACTAAAAGAAAGTGATACGGAAGAAATTCCATTCGAAGAACATGATGTAACTTTTTTATGCAGTGCAGTTCGACACCTTCATTGTCGTAGATATGAACCCAGTCCTTCTGTGCGGTAGCAAACATCGTTTCTTGGTGAAGCCATCTGTAACCACATAATAGTAAGTAAAATAAAATACATTACCATTACATGTCAACTGATACAAATATTAGTACGATGCTTTATATGTTTGAATTTCTGTGACATCTAGCGTGTAAATTTCAATATGAAGTTGAGTTTAAACAAAAACCGGACAGGAAGCCTATTGGCTTACTAAGTCAAACAAGACAGCATGCGTACAACGATGTTCAACAAAGAGCGTTTAACTCTAGAGTGTTAAATAATATACAGAATAATTTTAATACTACTATGGAATTGAACTACGGGTTTGCTAGAAGCTAATTATTATTAAAAAATTAATTTTGTTGAGCTCAACATTAACTAAAGCAAATGTAACATTTGTGCTAATAATTGGCTTATTTTTTAATCTAACCATTTCCAGAATCAGAAATTTACCATGTGCTTTCACAATAAAATGTTTGAACTAATGGATTTATGGGGTGATAGGCGTGACTCTTGCAGCAAGGATGAACGGTCCAGCTGTTGTATAAGGAAACAAGCAGTGAAGGGCTGCTACTTGCATGCATCGTCCAGATGCATGCGAGTAGCAGCCCTTCACTGCTAGTCCGCTAGTGCTGGCCATGTTTAGTTTTTGTGTGCTTGCACTTGTGTAGCAAGTTGCAGTAGGCTCGCTTTATAATGAAAAACCTAGTGTGCCAAAACATGGTTCTTTATACAAAGTTCTTCATACAGAAGACTCCTTTACAGCAAACTGTGAGTGAAGTGCATACAAAGTTCCTTACACAGTTCCTTACAAAGTTCCTGACAAATAAAATCGAACTACAGTACATTGGCTTTCTGATTGTACTGAGAGGACAGTGCGCATAAAAAACGTTTCAATTTTAGGTTGTGGTTCAGGTTTGCCTTTTTCGGCATCGATAAATTCATTGATTTCTTGGTCGACACAATATTTTGTACATTATAGTGTTGGGCAGTACCAAAAATGCAATGGTACCAAGTACCGTGCATTGTTAAAATACCAGTATTGTTTTAATATGAAAAAGGGCACTAAAATAATAACAATAGTTCAGTCAGTCCTTGTGTTCTACAACACAAGGACTGACTGAACTAGTGTAATAATCAGTTTAAAGATCAACAATAGTAAAATTGAAATTCTAAACAATGGCACACAAGTGGAGCCAAACTTCTGTAACTTTGATGCTACAACCAGCATAAGAACCAAAAGAAAAATGAAATTGTGTTCAAAGTTCAGTAGCCCACTTGGTGATTATTTTTATGTGTATTTTTTTGGAGGGGGGGGGGGGAGGGGCTACGTAAATGAAATTGATGATTCCATTTCCAACCTTAATTAGTTTAATTAGGCTGCTTAAAAAAAGAAGGGTTCTTTACATGGAGCTGTTCCTTATAGCGATTCTTTAAGTATATAGAGGTATTTTCACCATATCAATAGAGGGCTGCCAACCAAATTGTTCAAAAATGTTTTTTATAGGCAAACGTTCCTTATTCGGAGGTTTGCTATATCGATAGTCTATTGTATTTTTTATTATTTTCCTTTTGCCACAATGGAGAAAAGATGTAGGAATATTAGCCAGCGAGGCACACTACTTAAATGGGAAGGTCTGGCATACGATCTTGATCCGGAGTGTCCAGCGAATTGGACACTGCAGCAGGGCAATCGAGTAAGTTATCCAGGAGGGTACATTAAAGCGCCCACATTTTTCAAGCGTAGGATGTTGTTGCAACTCCCCATAGAAAATACGAAAAGCCAGGAAACATGGACTAGGAACACCCACAATAAATCAACACAATTTGAATGCAACTACAGCCCACAGCAAACCTTCGTTGTGCTCCCGGGGTCCTCAACCAGCCGTGCAATTGCAGCTTGCTGCCCCCTCCAAGCATCCACCCAGCTGCACCAGCCTAAGATGGTATCGCAGGCATGTTAGGGGTGGTTCCTACCACAGAATTTCCTACGACCTGGAATCGGGCAGACAACTCAGGTGGGCAAATCTGGCCAAGGCCACCTCACGAGGGCGCCTCCAGGATTGGCCTCAGTTTCAAGTACTGGTGGCTTATTTCGTAAGCGTATTATTTTCGATTATTAAAAATGATTATTAACCTGCGTCTTACGCGTGCTATCACTTAAATGTTGGGTTTCTCACACACAAAAAAATCTGAAGTGACTGTGGTCATTTCGATTCCTTACTATTTCAGCTCATTGTTAACCATTTTCAAAAATAATACTTACTTAACATCTTGAGTTTCCTCCATAACATTAATTTCACAATGCAAACGTTTCGTCACCCAATCCATGGCTGCTATGTGTCCTTTGCGGCCACCAATTAGGAGATGGCGGCCATTACGAGAATAGTCAACTTTATAAGGACCAAACTGAACTAAACGTAAATCAAAGAACTGAAAGTAAATTATGGAAACAAAATTTTCATTGATGCTGGAAGACATATATGGGACTAAGCATTGTAAAGAAGGAAAAAAAAACAATTTCCCCAACATGTGTCAATCTTTCAAAATTCAACACATTTCCTAAGTGAAACTTTCCAACAAAAAGCCTGCACATCTGTACAATTAGTAACAACTCTGCACTAGCCCAAAAGCGCAATGGTGGCATAAACCTGCCTCCAGGAGAAAGTACTCCAAAAGTAATTCCAATATGGAGGCACCTTCCAAGAACCTTTCTGTAAGACGTATGACAGTTCCAAACCAAAAATATATCAGAAAAAGGTTTACTTTGGAAAATATGTGATGCAACAGTAACTTTTGTGATTAAAAAAAAATGTGGGTGCGGGGGGGGGGGGGAAGAAAGCACAATTGCATACATTACTCTGGAGTACAATACATATCTCTCTGACTTAATAAAGTTTTAAAAGGATGGACGATTGGTTTTGGTGCCAAGGCGCCCATCTTCGGGGGCCGTCCATCTAGCATCGTCCCCCGGGCGCATGCCGATTTTGGCCGTGATCCAAGCACTTTTCATTTTTCCTGCGTTAGCAACACTGGTTTCGAGAAGAGGGCAATCGTATGATGATTTTAGGGAAGTCATTAAACTTTTACCATATTCTTCTTTATGTGTGGCACCGAAAGTCTAATCTTGCAGAATCGAACCATTATCTACGAATAAAGGTGCAACTCCATTTAGGCAAGACCAGCCAGCCAACGACACCAAGCTGCATAGCGTAACTCCGATCCACGGCTAAGCAGTCTCACCAAGGTAAAGGGGGCCATCTCGTGTGCTTCTGCTCAGCCTAAATTGGTATTACCTAGCATGGTCAACTTGCTCTCCGCCACCAATCATAACAAAAAAATGATAAGATTGCAGACAACATGGTGGCAAAAAAGAAGCCTACATTAGAGCAAGCTTAGCTGTTCCTACATTAGAGCAGCTTGTCACCCCGGTTGAGTAAACTACCTGTGTTGTAATGCAAATTCTTTAATCAGCAGGGATACGAGCGTAGTGCTTATAGTGGGGAGGCATAGCAACTCGATTGTGCGTTTTGTGATACAAGCATCAAACACTGCACAGACGAGGACCAATATATTACAAGCAAATCTGGATACGGAGGCATCGTGAAAATTATCGTTCTCCAAGATGGTGTCCAAGATGGCGCCCAAAATGGTGACTGAAATGATGAACTGCTTTTAAACCATACATTTTGATGTCAAACATTTGCATACATTCACATACGATCACAATTGCTTATATTTTGTAGTTATCGTGATGCAAGGTGTAATGAAATGTAATTTGTTGCAAGATGGCGGCCAATTGGTCTGCTATGTCGTCTAACTCTATTATTTTGTAGGTGATTTGCATAGAAGAGAATATGAACGTGGCTGCGCAAGAAATCCTGACGATGTAGTAACATTTGAATGCTGATGTGATTAAGAGGACGTATCCTCAGTTTCAGTCGTTCACGAACTGGAGCTGCTGGTTCTCGTCTATGTGCATTGCCTACGTTAGGCATCCTTCCCGATGTACCTCGACACCCTGACTAAGCTCGTCCCTTGGTTCCACGCTTTGGACCATACGAACTAAGCAAGGGGGATGGATACCTGTTCACTTGAACAAGCCTGCACCGGCAGCAGAGCACCCTGATGGACAGGAAAAGTTTATGGCCTTTATGAGAGGGTTGTCTGGTCAAACGAACGAAGCCCATTGATGTCGTTCGTAGAAACAAATTGAATGTTTTCATTAACCGCCACCGAAACACTTCAAAGAAAGAGATTATCGGGCTTCCCGATAACTTACCTGTTTTGCTCGCTTGCGTAATTAACTCCTTGTCGTGCCTGGTGACGTCACTTGTTGTTAACACTTATGTCATTTACTTACCTGCGTTTACCTGTCGTCATCCTTGATTGACGTCATTTATGATCATCGCTTATTCCCATTGATTAAATTTATGAATTTAATTTAAGACTTGCAGTTTAAATTTTGTTTGGTCGTATTAATAATTTGGTTGGTCTGAATAACTTAAAAAAAGAGCGTCCCAGTAAAGACGCTCTAAAATGAGTTCAATGACAAATCTTGAGACATTTAAAATCAGATGTTTCTGCTATTTTGCTTGCTGAAACCGTATTCGTTTCGCCCTTGTCATCTTGAGACATTTTGGCAACGGGTGATTTTAACCTAAATTGAGCATGCTGAATCCGAATCTGCCTGGTGCCAAGTCGAATTTCTCCTCCTAAGCCCAGAATTCAAGATGGCATCCAAAAATGACGACCAAAAAACAATTTTTGCTTTAGCGTCTAAAATATTCACCCGATTGAAAATAAACCGGTTACCAATCATATTTAGAATAAAATTTCCTTCAGAAAAGGCTCTCTTTTTATTTTTCGTAAAATTAGCCCTTCTGGCCGAAATCGTCATTTAAATTCTATTAGGCCATTTATGCATGCTACAGCACATATATGTATTAAAATTCCTGACTTTAAACAACTGGATTGTTAGTTCTAATTAAGATCCACTAACATTATTGAACTGATATGGAATGTGAAGATGTATATTCTTCAACAGTGGTAATGAAAACTATTTATTTTAATTAGAAGCTGAGCTACGGCAGTTTATTGTAGTGATTTGAATTGTGCACATTTTACGACAAGTTATATCTTCAAAATGCTGCAGTAGCGGTTTTAATTTAGATAAATGGATGTGATTAAGCTTAGATGAAAGATGAAGATATGCATTTTCGAACACGGGCAATTAAAACAATTTATTTTAATTACGAGCTGAGCTATGGCAGTTTATCTACGTTGTAGCGCTTTGACGTTTTGAGTCATTTTACGGCAAGTGCTATCTTTAAACAGCTGCAGTAGCGGCTCTAATCCATATAAATGGATGTGATTAGGTTTAGATGAATGATGAAGATATAATTTTCGAACAAGGGTAACAAGGGTAACGTTGTAACGCCTGGATTTTTGCGTCATTTTACGGCAAGTACTATCTTTAAACTGCTGTAGTAGCAGTTCTAATTCAGATAAATGGATGTGATTACGCTTAGGTGATAGAACAAGATATATATTTTACAACAAGTGTAATTAAAATGATTTATCTGAGTTAGAACGGCTGCCGTAGCTGTTTAAAGATGGAACTTGTGATAAAACTGACGCAAAAAGCACATCACTATAATGTAGAAAAATAGTCATAGCTTAGCTAATTAAAAGAAATAGTTTTATTTACCCTTATTGGAAAATATACATCTTCATCTTTCACTTAAGCCTAATTACATCCATTTATCTAATTAAAAACGACTACTACACCAAAGGATCGTTTACATTGAAGTGTACAACTCATGATTTATGAAAATACTCGAACTTCAATAATGACTCACAACTAATTTACGTTGCTGCAAATTTTCGATTTTTTGTGAGTCATCATTGAAGTTTGAGTATTTTCGTAAACTACTACAGCAGTTTAAAGATGGAACTTATCGTAAAACGATACAAAAATCAAAGCGATACATCGTAGATAAACTACCGTAGCTTGGCTTCTAATTAAAATAAATAGTTTTAATTACTCTTGTTGGAAAATATACATCTTCACCTTTCATCTAAACCTAATCATATCTTTTTATATGAATTGGAATGGCGACTGCAGCAGTTTAAAGATGGATATTTTCGTAAAATGGCGTGAATTCAAAGCGCTACACCATAGATAAACTGATCGTTGCTTAGCTTCTAATTAAAATAAATCGTTTTAATTACCCTTGTTGGAAAATATACATCTTCACCTTTCATTTAAGCCCTATTATGTTAGTGGATCCTAATTGATTTAACATTGTAGCCATTTAAAGTCGGGAATTACAATAAACATGTGCGCTATTGTACCATAGCATACATAAATGGCCTAATAGAACTTAAATGACGAATTTAGGCAAGAAGGGTTAATTTACGAAAGATACGAATAGAACTTTTTCTGAAGGAAATTTTATTCTAAACAAAATTGGTAACGGTTTGTTTCCACCGGGTGAACGGTTTAGGCGCTAGAAGCAAAAATGTGTTTTTTGGTCGCCATTTTTGGGCACCATCTTGAATTCCGGGTTTGGGAGAAGAAATTCGACTTGGCACTGAGCATATTCGGATTCAGCATACCAAAATTAAGGTCAAATTGCCCGGTGCTGAAATGTCATAACATTTGCCGTTGAAAGTTGTTTTTTGGGGTTTTTTCTTCCAGTCTATATACCTAGTACTATACTGATTTTCAGCCAGTTTTGTCCACCATCTTGAAAATATTTAATTTTTACGATGCCTCCATATCCAGATCGTTATATACTGTATCGGCCTATGTCTGTGCCAAATCTTTTGCTTGTATCACAAAATGCACAACTCAAGTGTATTTTGGACCTATGCCGCTCCACTAATAGTCTGGGTCACGAAGTCCTCTATTCAAAAGAGCACGAAATCACTTAAGGCGTTGAATTAGCAAGGAATGATATCACTTGGCACATTGTTCCGTGCAGTGAGGTTAGCTTCTGGCTGGCTTGCGTAATTAAAATGAGTCATAAGATTCAACACTATCATGCGCCTTTTCAGTTTCCAATTGATACCTTAGTTGCACTTGTGATATCCACCATAGCAGCTAACTGATGCTGGGAAAGTTTTCTGGTCTCTTCACCTTCTTCTGCTTCTATATATCTGGCAATAGATAGAAATACAGTTTTGTGCATTCTGACAGCTAAACATTTGGTGTCAAACCTAGTCAAACAAGCAAATTAGTTTTAACCTTAGCAATAATGGCTAGGACTACAACTAAAATGGTTTCCAACTTTTACCCCTTTTCTTCCATAAGCAGTAATTCTGCACGTGCCGCTTGGCTGGCAGCTTCCGCAATTTTCTTTCCTTGTCTTTTAATTTGTGTCTTCTTAAATTTTGTTTTTATTCCTACCTGCAAATTACAGCTTACTGTTATGTAAATTTCTTGTCTACATTACCATACTTGAAAAGAGGTGTCTGGCTTGCACAATTCAGGAGTTACTAAACTTACAACAGAGACTTTCTTCCCTCGTTTGTATTTCATAATTGTTCCTAACGGCACTGAAGCTTTTCCGGGAAATGGATCCTAGTAATAAAAAAAAAAAACAAAAAAAAAAACGGAATTTTAACATGTTAAAATTAGTTTTTACTATCCTACAATATGTACCTAATGTAATAATAGCTAAAATTACTTATTTGAAGATTTTTATTGCCCAAATTTAAGTAATTAAATAATTATTTGTCAAATAATCTAGTACCATCAAGCAACTGTCGGTAGCACTGTTTCTGTGTTCCTTATTAACCTCTTCGCAACCAGTAACGAACATGCGTTCATCACAGTATTACCTTCCCTCTACCTGTTGGCTGCCTTGCTTGTGGTTTCAAAGACCAAACATTTAGTTGTCTGCAGATAAACCAATTTGTTCATTTGTTTTGACCATGTGTTGAAATCTGGTTTGTTTAGGAAAGAGTAAATTGTATGCCTGGTATTGAAGGGCTTAACACAGGCAGGCCACAATGGTGACATGGAGCTATTGACAGTTGCGGATCCAGCATGAAATTTTAGGAAGGGCGATTTCACATAAGTTAGGGTCGAAAACATAATTTTCCAATCGTGGTTCCAGTTCACAAATTTTAGGGGACGGGGGGAACGGAAGCAAGACTTACGTAACGCACGCTTTTTTTTTTTCACTGTGTTTTTTTTACCATTAAAAGAAAGCTTTTCGTACCCACCAATTCCTGCTTAAACTAAAAATTCTAAGCACAATAAATTTGTTTTATTCTTTGAGTCCTTATTACTTGTTCAATTCTTCATGTCGTGGATTTTTGTTTTCCAGCTATTCTTTCTTAAAAATTGAAAATCTGAAACAATAGGGTAAAGAATTAACATTTTTACAGATTTTTTATGTTGGTTTCGTTCTTTCATTTTGCTTTCATCCATTTTTGTACTGCACACAATAGACGAACGCACAATCAAAGTGGAAGAAAGCAAGAAAAAAGGACTAAGCCATCATAAAAAAAAGCTGTTAATTCTGATGCTTTTGTAAGTGTGCCTCTGTCTGTATAGGGAAGCATAATACATTTTCAGTCAGTGAAGCTGATTTTAAACAATAATACTGTATTATCAGATCGTATGTTCTGATATGGTTTTAGGAGGGGTGATCGCTCCCATCGCTCCCCTCTGGATCCGCGCTTGGCTATTGAACCATCAAGTTCAGCAAAAGCGGGGAGGCGGCGGGTTCCACTGAACGTAAGTAAAAACTAATTTTAAAGTGTTAAAATTCTGTTTCTTACTATCAGCAAAATACATCTTCAGTAATAATAGCTGACTGTCCCATAGGAGGCGGGTCAGCTAGAACCCAATGGTAGAATTAAGGTGTTATACCACATTCTTAATAATTTTAAGAAAGGTACCCACCTATTAATGGTAAGCAAATTCTCCACGTTTTAGTTGTAATTAAGTCAATTTCCAGTTGCAATTAACTCAACTTCCAATTTTACTTGCACCCACTAAATGGTCTTTCATACTTTTCACACAACTAAAAGTGGCGCAATGAAACCTGGCGAGACTCAAAATGGACCAACCATGTGTTGGGGGAAAGGGAAGTAAGTGGTGGACGCTTGTCCCCTTGCCTGCCTTTCGTCTTGAAGGTTTGTTTTACAACTTAATGGTTTTATGATTTCTTGAACCACTGGTCAGACCACTGGTGACCTGATCGTGATCACCCATTAGTCGTTCGCTTGCAGCAAGACAAACAACAGCTTCATTCAAGTGTGAGAGGATTTTTGTCAAAAATGTCGACTTTGAAGAACAGGAGAGCTATTCGGAATCAGTCCCGAGAAATTATAATGAATATTTACAGCACTATTGAGCAAGAACAACAACTCATCAATCCAAAGTTAAAAAGAATATTTTGGAAAAAAAAACTGCTGAAGCATCAGGGGTTTTGGTTAGACTGTTCAGAGAATTCGTCGTGAATGCACTCTTAACGAGTCATTTGCCACACCTGGCAAAAAAGAAAGAGAGCGTCACCCGTCACAGACTCAAACGAATTTGATAAGGCTGTAATACGCCAAATCATTGATGGAATGTACAAGGAAAAAAGTTTCCAACAATTGCTAAAATCCTGCAAGAAGCAAGAGAAAAAATAAGTTTCATGGGTCAAGAACGAAGCATGGGTAAAACTGTTCGAAGTTTAGGCTTTCGATGGAAGAATCACAGTGGGAGAAAATTTTTACTTGAAAAACTCAATCTTGTTGCACAAAGACGTGAATACATGAAAATCTTGAAGAAAAATGGCAAGCAGCAAATTCCAAAGCCTGCGATTTATTTGGAGGAAACTTGGATACATACAAGTCAGCATATCAAGAAAACTTGGATTTACAAGTACACCTAAAGCGACTGGGCCCGAAGTTCCTGCATCAAAAGGCACACGTCTCATAATTGTTCATGCGGGTTCAAAAGAAGGATTTGTACCAGGAGCTTCACTGTTATTTCAGTCAAAAAAGAAAACTGGTGATTACCATGATGAAATGGACTGAAACAACTTTAAAAAATGGTTTGAAACACAACTTCTTCCAAATTTACCTCCATCAAGTTTAATTGTTATGGACAACGCCGCATACCATTCCGTCCAAATCGATAAGGCTCCTACTTCAAAAGATTTGAAAGCTATTTTCCAGAATTGGCTAAGAGCAAACATCATCGTTTTTGAAGAGACCATGTTACGGGTTGAACTGTACGTGATCGTGAAACAAAATAAACCTGCCAAAGCAAGATACGTCATTGACGAATTCGCAGCAACAAAAGGACACACCGTAGTCAGTCTTCCACCATATCATTGCGATTTGAACCCTATTGATATGATTTTGAGAATAACAAAACAACACGTCGCTTCAAACAACACGCAACACAACATTGAAGGCATTAAAGCTGCATGGCATGATATACTGGCTCAGATAACGACAGAGACGTGGCAAAAATCCTGCTCACAGGTGGACAAAGTTTTTGAAGATTTTTGGACAAACGACGGAATGATGGACGAACTGCTAGAAGATGTGGAACCGGTCATTATTAATGTCGGGGAAAGCACTTCAGAGTCATCCAGCGACGAAGAATGGTCTGAAGATGACGCCTTCAGCCCATTTGATTTTTAATCAAAACGGCCCTATTCAGGGCCAACAGATGAGACAAGAGAATCAATTTTTCTGTTCGGCAACGTTAATTTTCCCATCATAAATAAAAATACTATATGCTATAAGTGTTTGATTCAGGATTTCCAAAATTAAATCTCTGTCTACACTCGGGTACAAAGCTTGGACATCAAAAGAGACAAAGTGATTGGGAAGGAGGGGGCCATTTTGTCTCTTTTGATGTAAGGCTTCGTACCCGAGTATAGACAGAGATTTAATTTTGGAAAGCCTGAATCAAACACTTATAGCATATAGTAAGGAAGGACAACATTAATGTGAAGAAGATGCCGCCAAGCCAAGTTTGTGATGTGGTAAAAATCATTTTTTGCTTCAACTACTTTAAATGCAGAGGCGTTTTTTACTCTCAGCAGCAAGTAGTCCCAGCAGGTGCATCCATTTCTGGGCACCTTTATGACATTGTGCTCAACAGACTGGACATACATGTAAACGTCAACCAAATTCCGAGAATAAGGTATTGACCGGTGTCGCTATGTGGATGACATTTTTGCCTGGCTAAACCACTAGGATGATATTCAGCCAATCCTTGAGGCCCTGAATGGGTTTCATAATTCACTAGCATTTACTGTTGAGGAGGAAAACAACCAGGGAAGCATCCCATTTCGTGATCTTAAGTTGCACAAAGACTATTTCCTTCAACAAATTGAAGCATCGCACTACATTAAGCCGTCACAAACAACTAGGTCAGTTAATTACAACTCGGTACATCCACCATCTGTGTTAAATGGGGTGTTAAGGGAAGAGGTAACCAACGCCCTAGGGCATTGTACCAGGGATGAGGACAGACGCGTTAAAGTGCAGCGCATCTCACATAAGTATGTTGTTAATGGTTATCCTAGCAAACTGGTGAATAAACTTGTTCTCAATACCATTACTAAAATGAAATTATAGCGTGGCCTAAATGAGGGCTTTTCAAACCATCCCCCCAACCCACCCCCTCGTTGCAAGCCATTGGACTGGACCATTTTACCTTTTGTACCAGGTTTGTTTGTTGAATTGCAGAAAGTCTTTGGTAAATGCAGTATTCGTGTGGTTCTAGACCGTTACAGACAATAGGATCGATGATTAGATTCCCTTCCCCAGTCCTACTCCCTGGCCGCAAAACGAAGCTGGTGAATTGGGCAATGCAAGGCAAAAACTACCCATCTTGGCAGAGTCAATTGCCAACCCGAAGGTGGATCATGCACGCAGTGTGGTTTATTGTATCAAGTGCCAGGAGTGCCCGTACATCTATGTAGGAACTTGTAAAAGGCCGTTACAGGGGTCGTAGCGGGTTTTAGAGGGGAAAAAGTAGGAAATAAGGAATTTTGTAAGTCATAAATAAGGAAAAATAAGGAATTTTTCACTAAAAAGTAGGTAAAAAAAAGGAACCCCTCGGCATAATATCAGGGCTTAATAACAGTAAATGTGATAAAAGCTTACTCGTTTCAAGAGCATTCTGAAATCTAGGCTACCAAATCCAATTTAACAAAACTCTTTAATAACTTGATCCCATGGCAGCAGCTGGAAAAAAAGTAGCTTTCCAAGCTCCCCCGCAATAGATATTCTTTTTTTGGGGGGGGGGGGACCACCTCCAGACAAGTCTGACATGGTCATATTTGAGACAATAATTATTTTAGTAGGCCTACACTTTTTTCTGAACATTTAAAAAAAATGTGTAACTTGTTTTTAAAAAAAAAAGCCTACGCAACCTGCCAGCAATATCGTAATAATCTCCACCGAGAAGTGAAATAATAAACATTCTCTTCAGCAAGACTCCACCTCTACTACTATTTTTACAGTATAGCCGTGGGGGGGATATAAAAAGGAGAAAAAAAAACAGAATATATCGCTACTACGCTATTTTTTCATCCTGTCTCACATTTGATGGTTACTTTTTGCTAAATAGCCTAAGTCGTTTGAAATAGTCTTGAAATGTAGGCCTAAGCCATAGGAAAGCTCATTTACAGCTGGTTAAAATTACTGGCGTGCACAGGAGTAGGGGCAGGGCCCGGGGGGAGGGGCAGGGCATAGCCCCTGCTCGTTTCGAAAAAATACCCTTTTTACTCTTTTTGTAAAAAAAATATGCCGTATTTTGGTTTTCTGACCCGATAAACGCTGGTGCTGTAACCAGAGAAAGGGCCTAGAGGCCTAGAAAGAGCAAAAAGAAGGCCAGGAAAGTATAAGTAAGTATAAGTATAAGTATAAGTATAAGTATGAATCCAAACACGGCGAAAATCCATAAGGACAAAAAAAAACCGTGGAAGCCACAAATTATCCCGTGGTTTTGCATAGGGACAGGCGACGTTTAAAAACACCGAGGGAGGGCGCACATCTGACGTCATCAGGGAGAGCATTCCACGCCCTGACCACCCTGACACCAAAGCAAAACCTTCGAACATCCACCCGACATCGGCGAAGAAACAAAGTACGAGGTTCAGCAAACCTATCCACCCGAAGAGTCAAAAGCTTCCTCCAATCGATGTCAACGAGCCCGCTCAGGAGCTTGAAGACACAAATCAGATCGAGATTTTGCCTTCGTTCAGCAAGGGTTTCCAACCCAAGCGAGCCCAGCCGATCCTCGTATTCCAAATGCCGTACACTCTAAAACATCCTCGTGAATCTCCTTTGCACCGCCTCAACGGTCCTAATGTCACCCAACCGATACGGGGACCAGATAGGAGAACAATACTCCAACAGAGGTCTGACTAAGGCTTTATAAGCTGGCACCAACACCTTCGGCGACCGCGTAGAAAGTGTCCGCCGTAAAAGACCAAGGGCCCGGTTAGCCTTGGTCGCAACAGCAGCACACTGATTAGCCCGCTTAGCATTCGCAGAGACGACTACCCCCAAGTCCTTTTCAGACTCAACCTCATTAAGGGACACTCCACCAATTTTGTAAGGAAATGCCAGCTTTCCTGGCCGCCAGCGAATACGCAGGATGTGGCATTTCGCAATATTCAACGTCATCATAGCATCTTTGGTCCACGCCACCATCCTGTCCAAATCCCTCTGAAGCTCCTCACAGTCCTCAATGCTACAAATCTTACGGCCCATCTTTCCGTCATCAGCAAAAGCCAAAACACGGGAAGTGATATCATCCCATGCATTGTCGGAGAACACAACAAACAGAAGGGGGCCAAGGATGCTGCCTTGGGGCACCCCACTTGTGACGGTCTTCCACGAAGAAGCTTGGCCGTTTACCACGACCCTCTGGCTGCGATCCTTCAGCCACGCCTCGACCCAATCAACAAGTGTAGCATTTACTCCAAGATCACGTAGCCTTCTCACTAAGCGCAGATGGGGGACCTTATCAAAAGCCTTGGAAAAATCCAAATAAATACAGGAAAGGGGCAGAAAGGAGCATAAAATGGTAAAAAAGAGAGACTAGCTTAAAAAAGGGTAAAAAAAACTGACGAGCAAAAAAAAGGTCTCCAGAAACAACACCTCAGCGTGCCCTTTTACAAACGTTGCCTCTGCCCTCTCGGTGGTCTGTGCACACTACTGGTTAAAATGGTCTACTGTACTGGAATGTTAAAATCGGTCACAATTTCACGAAAGTACGAATTAAATTTTTGTTGTGGACCCAAGATCAACATAAATTTCGACCCGCAATGATTTAATGAAAAAAAAGGGCAGCGGCAGTGTCCACCCAACGGCAGTGATACATTTTTATTTTATTAGCAGTAATGAAAAGCTGCTGCACGCAATTTTAGCTCATTAACTTTCCGAATATTTTCTTGTTGTCGACGCTCTACAAACTGGAAATAACCAAGTGTGTGACGAAACCATTCTGTCGGAGCTGGCTCAGCAAGCTCAACGTGCAGACGTAATACAGAACACTTAAGGTACTCATTCATTGTATCGAGAAACGAAATTACAAACAACTAGTACTAAATTTAAACAGTGGAAACATAATAGTAGGCTAAGCATTTAAATTTCAATTTATGCTTGGACGTTGATGGGAGACTTGTGAAAACGAAACCGTCGCGCAAGATAAGAAACCTGAAGCGATGCTTTTCAACGCGCTCTCACAAAACGCCTCGTTACGTTGAAAACAAGTCAGGGACCGAGTACGCCAATGAAGTTCGTGCCTTACGTATTGAACTCAAATATTATACGTTATTCTATTAATTTACACTTAAATTTACAAACAAAATAAGCATGGCTAAAAAAAAGTAGGGAACTGTACATCTGAAAACAGGAAAAAAGTAGGAAAATAAGGAATTAGAAAAAAAAAGTAGGAAATAAGGAAAAAGTAGGAACTCTACGACCCCTGCCGTTAGGAGTACGTAAATTCGATCATGCTAATGCCATTATGAAAGGAAAAGAATGCTTTTCCGTTGCTACACATGTGGAGGCTACACATGTGGAGGCTACACATGTGGAGGCTACACGCCATGTAGTGGATATCAGTGGCACGAATATTGTTCACAGAAAACCAACAGAAAAAATTTGATTTCAGTTGGAGGCATACACAATTGCAACTAATAGGCTTAGAACTATGAACACAATACAAATTTTGCTCACATGGAGAAATGGCATGAAGTTTATAGTAAAAACACCGTTATTCATCTTACTGTGAAACACTACAACGATTGAAAAATGTCACACGAGACTCACAAAAACGCACACTTTCA
>JAHWFP010201893.1:46138-69845 GCA_023313725.1 Lithobius niger | reverse complement strand
CATTTCATGAATTTGTGGAATCCTCACTGTGTCCAGGAGCAGCCTACTTTTACGATTCTTCTCCTCTCCACATAATAATCTGATTTTTGACTTAAAAAGAACTTTTTAATTATACACATTTTAAGCCTCCAGCTCAATTAAAAAATTATTTGGCCAAAATAAATCAAATAAAATGTAGTACAAGGCCCCACAGAACCGATTTTCCACTAGAAATGAAAGAAACAACGTAGTAAATATAGCAGTTACAAATAAAAAGTGGGCATTGTGGTGGGACACGAAAATATTAAATTACCATTCTTGTAAATACATACAGTAACTTTATGTACACGTGATAAGCAGAATTACGAGGTAGTGTTCTTTCCTTTACCCAAAATTAAAAATGATTCCGTAAAATAGGGCCGGAAAAAAAGAAAATAAAAAAGAAAATTCCGCCCACACAAATTTTTAAGAAAAAGGCCCGAGAAGCAACTATAAGAAAGAAAAGAAACACGTATTCTTCAGGATGATTACATACCTGTTCATGTTTCAGTTGAATAAAATAAACAAGTTGTCTGGTGCTAAAAATGCAACAGAAAATCGTACGAAGCTACAATGGTGCCATCTAGCGGCAGTGATATTTTAACCTTTATAGCTTGCTCCCAGGGGCACGCGGACGTACCAAATTTTTACTCAATAATTAAGGAGGTCCGTGACTTGTTTGGTTCCTTAAATGAAATGGCGTTGTGCATTCCTCCACTTGATGCAAGCAAGTGCTAGATAGTGTTTGATGTTGCCAGATTCTACAGACTTTCATTCGGTGACAGTGTCACTTTAAATTACCAACTTCACCCATAAACCAAACAACTGTATTTGCAAAGCCTAAGGCTGTACTGAAACTAAGTAGGACCAATCTCAACTGTTCCTCGATTACTTACCCGCTCTTCTCTTAATACTGGAATCGAAAATTCATCTTCAGCGCAGACCTCATCTTTCCTTTTCTTTACTTTCTGAGCACCTTCGGGATAATTATATTTGGACTTTTCCTTCCTTTTATGTTTATGCTTTGCCTGCCTGCCAACCTCAACAACATCTGTTCCATCTTCAGACAAGGGCTTGTCGAAATATCTAGACATGACCTGTTAACAGAAACAACCTAGTTTGAACTTTGCCCACTACTAACAGGATATTGGTCAAAAACTACCAACACGCACCAAAGAATACAGTATTAGTAAATTAAATTTACATCCTGAAACCGTACAACGTAGTACAACATTTAAGAAGGTACACTGGTGTAGCCTAAGGCTGAGAGGCAATGTCCTCAAGTTGTTGCGAGACAGCAATGCCTTGAATATGTTCTTGGGTCTGGAGTATCAGCAGCCTGTCATGTTATGTGGAGTCCAGATCTCATACCAGCCTTTGCACTGCATTTCACACACTATGGTTCCAACCCTCAGGCCCTTTCTCCCAGACAAGCTCTGGCCAGCTGATTAGTAGAAGCAAGGATCTAATGCCAAAGTGTGGCCAGTTTCAACAGTATTGTCAAGTCCAGAGTGAACATGCCACTGGTTGTGGCTCCTGCGTGGTAAGAATTGAGCTCTTTTTATGGCCCACGATATAGTAGGGAGCAGTAGTAAAAAAGCCTGCACATTTTGCCAACTTTGAATTTTCACTAGGAAGTTGTTGTTTACATCCCAGGGAATTGCTTCCACATGTTGCCACCTCGGCAATACGCATTTAATGTATTTGGCGTTAAAGATGGTGGCCAAAATGGTGCCCAATTTTACAATTTAGCCGATTATACAAGAACCGTTAGTGATACACAAAAACGGATGAAATAAAAGTTGTTTGCAATAATGTAATCTATAATGTCTTTCCCATACATATTTTTCATATCTCTTATAGTTTTTCGAGAAAAATGGATTTTAGGCAATTTTCGGCCATTTTATGGCTAATTTTATTGCAAACATACATCTCAATTTTTCAACTTGGAACTTTCAATTGCTGCTGCGTCGTTTCTAATTCAGGTGGATGGCTCCAATTAGACTCATTGTGAGAATGTCTCCTTTGCAACAAGAGTCGTAGAAAGGTTTACGACTGTTAGGAACCGAGCTACGCCCGTTTTACTAGGGGCTGGTATTACAGTCACCGTTGGATTTTTCGCTCATTTTCAAATTTCAACTTCTATTGTGACGTGTGTAATTTAGGTAGATGGTTCAGATTAGATTTGTTCGAAGGGTGGGAATGGCATCTTTGCAGCATGGTTACTTGAAAGAGTCTATCTCTGTTACGAACCGAGCTACGCACATTTCACTAGAGGCTTGTATTACAATCACCGCTGGATTTTTTGCTCATTTTCAACTTTCAACTTCTATTATGACGTGTCTAATTTAGGTAGATGACTCCAATTAGATTCATTCGAAAGGTGAGAGTGTCGTCTTTGCAACAAGGGTCGTCGAAAGGGTGTACAACTGTTAGGAACCAAGCTACGCCCGTTTTACTAGGGGCTGGTATCACAGTCACAGTTCAATGTTTCGCTCATTTTCAACTTTCAACTTCTATTGTGACGTGTCTAATTTAGGTAGATGACTCCAATTATAATCATTAGAAAGGTGGGAGTATCTTAGAGCACAGGGAGCTGGCACGGACAACATCCTACCAACAACAGACATAGATATCTATGTCTGTTGTTGGTATGATGTTGTCCATGCCGGCTCCCTGTGGGTTAGAGTAGCCAAACCATTTGCATAGGGTTGGCGAGTACTTCTACAAAATGTCCCATTTTCTTGCATAGTTCACAATACTTACGATTGCCAAAAAAAAATACCTTGGCCAATTAAACGTAAACTGAGCAAGGCGCAGGAAAATGTTACTTTTCAAGTTAAGCACGTGTTCAACTTAAAATCTTGTCAGCCATTTTGAAGCCCATACGTAGGTATAGTTAGCGTAACTTAAATATGTAGCTAATTTTACACCAAATAATATTTTGCTTTTTTCTGAAATCTTCAACATATTAACAAATAGGATTACAACGTAGCACGATAAAAAAAATTAGAATTTCTGTATTTGGATGTAGCAAACTATTGACAATTACAGCGCTAGTTTCAAATTGGAAACCAGGTGGAAAATACAAAGACCTTGGAATAGTAGTAGCGAGTAGTAGTAAATCCACCCAAAACCAAAACTGGTAGAAAAACCCGCCAAGTTTCCTAAAACGGTGGGCCTTTGAAGGTAGTGATATCATTCCACCCGGGAAAGGCCGCCAAGGGTACTAGCGGTAGCAATCTTCAAGTTTTCATTTAACTTTCGAACTATTAGTATGTGCGCTTAACTTGGTTAATAGGATTAACCTTGGCGGCCTTTCCGGGTGGAATGATATCACTACCTTCAAAGGCCGACCGTTTTTGGAAACTGGGCGGGTTTTTCTACCAGTTTTGGTTTTGGGTGGATATCACAACTTTCATAGGACTGTGAACTACATAAGGTTACACCGTCTGTTTAAGATGCTTCAATCCCATTTTTGCACACACTGGCTAACAATCGCTGATTTCGTTCGCTTTGCTCACTCAATCAGCGCACCCCTTCAGTTGCTTTGTTTATCCCTGCACCTTCGCCTTAATTTTTCAAGATTTCGTTCACATTTAATCATGCAGAAACCCCCGAAGGTCGCTGTTACTAAAACAGCAGAACGCGAAGTATTTTATGTTTGGGTTATTAACAAAAAAATCCATTAGCTCGTGTATGCTCGTATTGTTGCGTAACCATCATCTAATGTGCTTCCCTTTATTCTTACGCAATCAACGGCAACGTTAATGTTTCTTTATTTTGTCCTTCGTTACAGTTCAGTTTTTAGTTCGTCCAGGCTTTTACAATAAATCTAAGGACCAGTCTTGATTGTTCAAGCCATTGTTGCTTAAAATCTTTATATGAATATGAATATGGAAAAAAAAAACCCAGCAGTAAGCAAAAAGAGCTTTTGACACCAGGGTACCCACGAAGCTACCAGTTTTTATAACTGTAGGTGGCGATGATGGAACGGAGCACGGTATCCAGTCTCTGTTTGAACTGCAGAACCGAGGTTGCTTCGATGGTATGTTGAGGCAGTTTGTTCCAGGTGTTAACCACATGGAAAGGAGGTGTGTTTTGGCGAAGGGACGTGTTGCATCTCTTCTTAAAGAGTTTTGCCCCATTATTCCGAGTGGCAGAGCTCGCAGAGAGGGTGAACCATTCCTTGGCTGCAGGATCTTCACCATTGAGGATCTTGTAAGTGAAAATCAGATCACCTCTGATACGACGGTAATTTAGAGTTGGGAGCTTGAAGGCAGCAAGCCGGTCAGGGTAGGGCTCGTTTTTGAGTCCCACAACAAGTTTAGTGACACGTCTCTGTACACGTTCCAACTTGTCACGGTCCTCTTCAAAACGAACCCACCATGTTTGGCCTGCATACTCCAGAATGCTGCGAAGTTTGCTGCGGTACAGCATGAGGAAGGTCTTCCGTGGGAGGGTTGAGAAGGTGGTCCGGATGATAGCGAGGGCCCCATAAGCCTTAGCCACGGCAGCCTGAATGTGTTTGGAGAAGTTCAGGTCGTGGTCAATGACGATGCCAAGATCTCGTTGTGAATTCTTCTCTGCCATTGGCGTTCCTGGGCTAAGGCGATAGTCAGCCTGATGAGGTTGGGTGCCAAACCTCAGAACTGCACACTTACTCCCGTTAAGGTCCATGTCCATGGCTTGCGTCCAGGACACCATGTTGGAGATATCGGCTTGGAGTTTCGCAGTGCTAGCGAGATCGTTTGAGACGGCGAAGATCTTGGTGTCATCGAGGAAAATACAATTGTCACTTTGAAGATGTTCATGAAAAGAATGAAGAGGAGTGGGCCAAGGACACTCCCCTATGGTACTCCACTGACTACTTCCATTGAGGCAGAGAGATGACCGTCCACACTACACTTCTGGTGCCGGTTGGTGAGGAAAGACGTAAACCATGCGATGATTGCACCCGAGTAGCCTACATCACTGAGAACTCTCAGAAGTTTGGTGTGAGGTAAGGTGTCAAAAGCTTTAGCTAAGTCAAAATAGGCTGCATCAGCTTGGAGCTTGTCGTCAAGCCATTCTGTGATCTTGTGGAGGAAGTGGATGAGATTGTGGGTGGTTGACCGACCAGGCTGCCCTCCATATTGATTCTGGTGGACTATGCCGTTGTCAATGGAAAAGTTAAGCATAGTCTTGAAAATAATTATTTCCATGATTTTGCAGGGAATGCTGGTAAGGCTGATAGGGCGGTTATTATTAACAGAGGATCTTGAGCCCCCTTTGTGGATAGGAGTGACATGTGAGAGTTTCCACATGGTTGGAAGAGTGCCCTCTGCCATGGATTTACTGAAGAGTTGGGCTAGAGCAGGACTGATAACAGGGCCAAGCTCTTTTACGGTCAGAGGAAGAAGGCTGTCAGGGCCGTGAGCAGAATGTGTGTTAATCGAGTTCAACAGCTTTTGGTTCTCGGTGGTTTCAAAGGTGACTTCGCTGAGGGTATCGGCTGCTTGCGGTGTGTTGGCAGTAACAGGAGTAATTACTGGGGTCACAGGCTTGAAAACCGACCGAAGTAACTGTTGAGTTCGTTGGCTTTTCCGAGGGGATCACAGATAAGGACTCCATGCTTGTTTTTAAGTTGGCCTACCGGGATGTGGTGAGGCTTTCTTCGATTAACATAGTCCCAGAATTTCTTGGGCTCGGAGACAGATGCATTTGCAATCTGTGATTCGACATTCGTGCGTGACTTGCGAATAAGTCCCGTGGCAGCATTTCGTGATTTTTTGTACTCCTCATAATCAGCAGCACAGTGGGTTTCTGCAAAGCGGTCCCAGCTTTTTTTCTTTTGTTTCAGTGCATCTTTAACTGAACTGTTAACCCAGGGGTGGTTTCTTTTCTTTTTTCCTATCTGTCTGACAGCAGTAGAAGCACCGAAAACAGCTTGTTGAATTGTTCGGTGTAATAGTGACCAGGCTTTTACAGTGTTCAAGGGGGCCGTGGCCTCGAGTAGATTGGCCGTAGCAACAGTGTCCCGAATTTTATCAAAATCGGCATGGTGGATGTTTACTCTAGGCTTGTTGGTGGTAGGTGAGCTTTTGCAGGAAATCCAAACGTGAGTGGCCGCATGGTCACTATTTCCAAGAGGGTACGACACACTAACATCAACAACAGAGCTGCACATTCGCGTTGTGAGGACGAGGTCCAAAGTGTTTGGTGTTTGGCTCTGCCGGAACCTTGTAGGTTCACGAACATGTTGCACCAGGTCTCTGCTACTGATAACATCAATGAAGGAGACCTCAATGGGAAGAAGGTGTTTGTCTTCCTTGTCTGTCCACTTCAGATTGGGCAGATTGAAGTCACCTATAAATATAAGTTTATCGCCATACTTATCGGCTAACGATTTGATGATCATGCTGAAATTGCTGTTGTTGTTTGCGGGGCTATTAGGTGACCTGTATAGGCAAGCAACGATGAAATTTTGACGGTCAGGAGTTTCAATTTCCACCATAAGGAGATCGTCGAAGTCCACAGGGGGTTTCACAATAGTGTGGCTCATGTTGCATTTAATAAAACCCACAATCCCCCTAGTCTGGTAGGCGGATGACTGGTAGGGTGCTGAGGTTTGGGAGTATATGGACGATGGTAGGAGTCATATTGCTTGGTTGCAACTTGGAAAAGAAACGAAATTTAAATTCGCCGGTGGCGAATTTCAAAACCCTACCACGCATTTGTCGTGACCCCTACAACCCCCAAACCAACAAAGGACCATCCTCAGATCACCATGCATCCGTGTGCAAAAGTTCAGGTACGTAGGCCTTCTCAATTTTGCGCTAGCCATGAGCAAAAAGTCTATGGGATTTAACATGGAAAAAATCTTATTAGCTAGCTATAGCTAGCTAACTAGCTAGACAGTAACATAAAAACAACGTTATTGACGCATCTTTTTCTTTATTGTAGGTGGACACTCATCCTTTAAATTTTGGTTTTTCTTAATCTCTGACCCTTCCCCGTATATTTTCCACAATCTGAAACATTTCTGTCTCATTGGGATTTATCCTCAACATGCCAAAATAAGCTTCCAGTTGCTTACAGTTAACAGACACATGTCTGCTAGTGAGCCGCCTTTTTATCATTAACAATCAATTTTTTAACAATCGGATGTCTACAATGGGATGATCTACTGTTACTTGGCGGCGACACACTAGCGTGTGTCTAGATAGCTATCTAGCTTTCTTCATCTATCTATCACCAAGGCCATATAATTAAAGCTATGTGCCTGGCTCATTCTCAGTTGGCCTTTACCTATACACCAAGGTTAAATTACCCGAATATTAAAATTGGAAGATTAACCGAAGATTAAAACTGTAGCACCTGTGTTCAGTAAACTTCTGTAAATAAATTTATTTTTATTATTATTTTGTAAAGTAAAAATATTCACGGTTCCGTTTCCGTTTGAAAAGACCATCGGCTTTCGCGGTAAATTTGTCCTTGCTGGCCATTCTGTCCTAGGAGCTCGCGTAGGAGTCGATTATGTACATAGTGAAGTTTTACAAGTTTTAACGCTGTACAGGAATTTTTATCTCATGTTTTAAGCTATATATCGACCAATTTTACTGCTCCTATGTATAGCCCGCATGTATTTGTTGGTCACTGTAAACATCCAAACTACAAAGATCGTTTAAATTTGCAAACAAACTTTGAGAATAGAAACGTGCGGGATGCAGACTACGGTCGGAGACTGGACCAATCATCTTCTAAAGAAAAAACAGGATTCCAGTTATACCACTACACCTCCTGGTATGTAAGCAAGTGTTAAAAAATAAAAGAACAGAAAAGTGTAACCACTCCTGCTGTGTGGTTTAATTGGTCGGTGAGTTATTATTCCAAAATATATCATGCCTCCTATTTTTGTACTAACCGATGCGTTAACTTCATCCCCTTCCCATTTATAATCGTAAAACCCTGCGAAAATGTTAATAAGTTTCTGAAAAAAATTGTAAACACGAAAAACTAGGCTGAGCCATGCTAAACCGACCATCATGACTTTTTATCCTGAGTCAAGCTGAATGTTTCATCATTAAAGCCTTACCTAACCAATTATTGGTTATATTATATTACCATTGTGGTTAGTTTACTTTAGGTCACAAATAAATATTTGGGAACCACCCACAGCGGCTCCAAGCACGTCCACCATCGATCTGTATACGTTGGTTGTACTATCTCCATTGGTGTAAATGGTAAATTAAGGTCGCTGTTTCTCGAAAATTAGGTCAGTTTTTTCCAGATTTACCTAACCTAACCTAAACTAACCACATAACATCAGAAACCGCAACCAAAATTTTAAACCTTTCTAAACTTCACGTGTCGGAATCTAGATAGCCCGGCCATCTTGCTCGGAGCTTCTGCGGTAGTGGACCCCCTGAAGCCATTTTTGGAGTCTGAAGCCTGGAGTCATTGTTAAAACTGCCATCATGAATTTCCTTCTTGTACATGACCTTATCTCCCCCAAGCAGCATGGTTTTGTGCCACGGCGGTCTTGCGCCACAAATCTTATCCAAACCCTGCAGTATTGCTACACTAACATGGACATGCATGTGCCGGTTGATGTAGCGTATCTTGACTTTGCCAAGACCTTCGATAGTGTTCCGACAAACTTGCTCCTTTGGAAGGTATGTAGGATTAGAAGGTGTGGTGCCTTGTTCAACTGGCTGGCTGACTTTCTGAGTGGTAGGCAGCAACGTGTTTTGAACAATGGCCATCACAGCACCTGGCAGCCCGTGACCAGTGGAGTCCCCCAGGGCTTGGTCCTTGGACCCTCCCTGTTCATTTTCTATATCAACGATTTGCCTGACAACCTTAACTCCAACCTTGGCATGTTTGCTGACGACAATAAGCTTGCCCGTCCTATTCAGGGAGTGAACAACAGTAATGCCCTACGGGACGATCGTGACATGGTCTCACTCTGGTCCAGAAAGTGGCTTATCAAGCTTAACGGGTCTAAATGCAAATCACTACACTTTATAGCTAACAACATCTGCCACACCTACTTCATTGACCAACAATCAATTACTGACTCAAATGAGGGAAAAGACCTTGGTGCATTAAGTAACAAATGACCTGCAGCCATCAAGACAATGCTCTTCGGTAGTGCCAAATTGAACTGGGCAGAATCAAAAAAAGTTTTACCTACCTTAGTCCGAAATCTCTCCGGAGACTCTACTTAGACTTACGTCCGACCCTACATGGACTACTGCAGCGTTACATGGTCACCATACCTTGTTAAGGATCAGTCCCGACTGGAAAGGGTGCAGCGTCTTGCTACTAAACTATGACCTCAACTCCGTGACCTGCCCTACGATAAACGCCTCGCTTACTTGAACTTCCCAACTATTAAGCAGCGCCATCAGCTTGCAGACCGTGTGGAGTTGTACAAGATTGTGCATGGCCTATATGGCAAGGATGTTAAAGGGCTTTTAAACTTCTCTGGAATGAGCAAAACCCATGGACATACTCTGAAACTGTCAAAAAAGAGAGCCCACTACAGCACTGTGAAATAGTCTTTTCTGTATAGGACTGTGGATCACTGGAACAGACTTCCCCAAAATGTCGCAGCACGCAGTGTGAGATCTTTCAAGCGCATACTGAGAGACTTCACGGAAAGAGACAATTCCTCCCATGCCTAGGCACGAGCCCTTTGGCTTAGGCCAAACAAAAAAAATTGTTTGGTTTGCGTTATGCAGTTAAAAAAAAATCGAGTCGGTTGGTCGGAAAACTATTTTTTTTTGTACTTTTTTTTGTTACCAGATCAGAAAGTCTTTACCTCAAAAATTGTAATTTAATATTTTTTTATGCAATAAAGATACATTCATGTTTTTCCTTTTTCCGGGAAGGATTTGAACCATTTTTGTATCGGATGGAGCGTCAAAATAGGAAGGGGGATTTTTTTTTCCTTTGACGGAAAAAAAAGTTTAGGGTCGATCGGGTAACGCAAACCAAACCATTTTTTTGGTTTGGCCTTATCAGCCTTACGTTCATCTATCTCTATCTAGCGGCAGTTATATTGTTAACCTTTATAGCTTGATCCCAGGTGCACGAGGATGAACCAAATTTTCACTCAATAATTACGGAAGTCGTAGCTTGTTTGTTTCGTTAAAAGAAATGCCGCTATGCATTCCTTGGCTTTGTGCGAGCAAGAGCTTGATAGTACTACATAATCGAAAGCCTGCAGCGTCACATTCTATGATGCTGGTTACCAAGGCTTTTCGCCGTTTGCATATTGTTAATCGCTGTTTTGCTCTTGTAAATCTCTGTACGCGCGTGTGGGCTTTTAAAGTCTACGTATAGCCTATACTGGAGTACGCCAGCTCCGTCTGGTCGCCCCACCTTCTCCAAGACATTGACTGATTGGAATCGGTGCAGCGTTCCTTCACTCTGTCTCTACTTGGTCTCCGGCACCTTTCTTATACTGATCGTCTGCGCCTCTCTGGCCTAGACCCCTTTGAACTACGTAGGCTACGTGCTGACCTGTTTTGAACTTTCCAGATCATTCACGATCTCCTTCCTGTTGACTTTCCGTTTTTTACTTTTTCCAGTTCCTCCAAGACTCGGGGCCACTCGCTTAAACTTCAAGCTCTTGGGTCGCGACTGGACTGCCATAAGTTTTTCTTCGCGTCACCGTCACGTGTACTCCAATGCTGGAATTCCCTGCATACCTTCCGCAGACTACTTTCTACTTTGACCTGTCTCACTTCCTCCGTAGGACTTCTTGATACTTTAGTATGCCGGAAATTACCAAAACTCCCATGGATCCCCTGTCTCTTTGCACCTTTTTTTCCCCTCTGTGGGACGGAGTCAGTGGCCTTGCCCTTCCGTTACCTTGTTCCCCCTCTACGGTGGACAGAACTATCTTATTTAGGCTATTATTATTATTATAAAAACGTCAGAATTGGCAAAAAATAGCCCTGACAGACCATGTTTTGAGAATTTTTTTTTTTAAATACCTAACTTCGTGACAAGATCGCATAGGAGGGCAAGTCATTCTAGACCAAAATGATTGGCAAAATATAATTCATAGCAGGTCTTTCTAACCACCACTAGCATACTCCAACAAGGGGCACACAAAAACCTTAAAGGCCCTGCTCAACGTGGGATAGCCTAATAACCAGAAATGGAACAGTGGTTAATCATATGTTAAGTTGGGTGAAAAGACGTAAAATGCAGCTTTACTCAGGTAGGTCTTTTAAAGTCTTATCAACAATTCCTAACTCCTTCATCAGATAAGAAGTCCACGATGGCCATTTAGCGTGGCTCTGCCAACCGTTTATCGTATTAAAAAGGTTTTTTTTAGAGCTCTATAGACAAATTTCCGCTGGGTTTTACGACAAGAAAGGAGAAGAAGATGAAGAGACTCGTCGGTTAATTTCTTAACTATAGTGATTTGGCGTGATATGATTAAACTACATAGATTCCAAGAAAAGCAATATAGCTTAAGGTGTCTTTGTTCCACAGATTTAGTAGATCGGCGGCTAACTACAGGTTTGGCACAAAACATAAAAGTTTGTGTACAATGGACATGCTGGATTCAAACCAAAAACATTTGGTTGGAGCCACTTTCATACATTGTACAGAAATCTTACCATCTGACTACAGGCCTAGGCTACCCCCGTTTAGGCAAAGGAGAATCAATTTAGACTTGCAGGTATCATGGAGCCTGTTAGGAGGAATGCATGAACAATTTTCTTTTAACAATTCAGTCTGAGAATACAACAAACGTACATTTTTTGTAATGTTAGTGACTAACTGAATATTTGACCTTAGTCATGGTCGTGGTTTCTCACTCGGCATTGCCTGATATTGTCAGGTGCGCATGCTCGAGATGTGCAGGGAATTGAGAGAGGTGTAGGGAGATGTAAGTGAATAAAAGATGGCTGTACGAGAAATACAGTAGAACCTCTATTATCCGAACCCCGATTATCCAAACACCCTGATTAACCGAACTTCCATTCTTGCAAAATATTTAGAAATTTGCCGTTTTTTTTAAATAAGGAGTAAGCATTCACTTTGCATTATTTATGTTCCTTGAGTCATTTCGTGCACATTTTTCTGTCAGTCGTCCGATACATTCACACATAGTTCACAAACACTACAACTGAGTAAATAAATAAAGGTTTCCTTTGGTATTTTGCATGTAAATTGGATTATCCGAACACCCTTCAGTCCCAATTAGTTTGGATAATCGAGGTTCTACTGTATACCTAGGTTATTGTCCTACAAAGCTTCGTCCTTGTAAACCTCAAAACGGTTACGACCTTTGAGAATGAGAGTTTACTTTAGAATTCAGATTTTCTATTTTAAAAATGTGCAATCTCACTAAATACAGCTGAGTGTTTTAGGGGTGTGTCAGTTTTGGGTTTTTCAAGTTTTGGTTCAGTTTTCGGTTTTTTTCCAAAACCTTGGTCGTTTCGGTTACAGTTTCTTAGAAACGTTAAAAATGCTCCTTCATATAAGGTAGGGTTAGCAATTTAGTAAACAAAAAACAATCAGGCATGTTAAATACCAACTTTTCTTTTTTGTACGGCACTTCACGTTATAAAGACTCGCCTCAATAGCCACAGCTACTTGCTGAGTGCAATTTGCAAAGAAAATAAATAATAAATAAACAAAAAAAAAAGCATTTCGGCAATCCAGCATGAAATATCCTATGGTTCTGTGCTTATGAACCTACAAGGCCCCTCAAACCCTTCTGTCCAGCATCTTATCAGCAGAGAACTGAGCGAGCGCCGTGCGAATAAGTGGTGAGAAGCAGCGTGACTAAGAGGCGTGTCGAAGTCGTCTATTTCCACAATGATCGATGCACGTCGGACATTGTAAATAATGTAAATAAGCTTCTTGTGGTGGCTTGAAGAAGATAGGCGGACTATTTTTACCATCTATAGTCAAGCAGCCTGTCGAAAATTCGCAAATTCGGTAGGATTTGTTTCTTTTTGAATTTGAGCACGAGTTGTCTTTTGAAATTTTTCGAACATTCAAAGTAAGATGTTTCGTTTTTTCAAAAGCATTTTGTTTTGGCAACACAAAAATACTAAACGGTAACTTCAATAAACACAGCTAGGCTACAGCATTTTGCAGGGAAAAAAAAAACAGAATTCCGTTTTCAGGAGCACAAAAACGCTGAAACAATAACTGTGTATTTTGCAAAAGCAAAAAAATAATAAATAATAAATCCGTGACTTTAATGAAAAAACCCAAACTGCGCTTTGTTTTGATACCGTTATTTCCAGGGTTGGAAAAAATCATGATTTTTTGCAAAAAAAAATCCCAATAATCGATTTTTTGAGTTAAATCAATGATTTTTTTGATTTAATCAAATTGTTTTTCCAAAACTTGAGTAAACATTATTTAAAAGTTGTGGGACACAATTGTTACAATTATTTTAGTAGTACACTGTAGTGGGCTACAATTGCATATGCAAAAAGCTTCAACAGTAATTATAACAACTTAGTAGGCTGTTGTTTCATACTCAAGATAGATTCAACAGTAATTACAAGAACTTATTAGTATATTAGTCGGCTATTGTATCATAATCAAAGTAGCTGCTACAATAAGTAACTAACCTAAATGACAACTTACTAGGCTAGAGTTTCATGCTCAACGTAGCTTCAATTATGGGAACTTGGTTGGCTTTCCTACTCAAAATATCTTCAATTTTTCACGAATAATTGGGTCTTGTCATTTGCTAATTGTTATTACCGTAAATCTTGTATTAAAAGCCCAGTTGAAGCTAAATCCCACCCCCTAAAATGTAAAGTCAAAATCATGGAATAGTGGAGTTAAAGCCCACCCCTCAAATTGTCGTTTTTCTACGAAAAATTATCTAAAAGTTATATGATGTGAATAAAGATAGTACTGCTTGCTATTTTTACTGGCCCTTCTCCCTCCCTATGGTAATAGTGGACTCTTCCTTTAGCTCCTGGCACCTGCACAAGGCCTGGGCATCTGTCACCTAAGCCTCCTCCCTTCTTCACAGCAATTAAAAGGATGAAAAATTGGTCTTTCAGAGATCGTTCAAAAGCTTCGAATTTTCTGTAGTAAGATATCCAGAAAGTTAAAAAATTGATAAGGTTGATTTAAAGCCCATCCCCCTATTTTTGCCAAATTAACTGCATAAGCCCATGGGCGTTTATTCCACGATTTACGGTAGTCAAAGACACTTCTGCCTAGTTTCCTACAACGTTTTTGATTCAAAGACTTAAACAAAAACTCTAAATTGGCAGCTTGCCTAAGCCTAAACGATTTCGAAGTTTGCACTGCACCTGTCCAAACTAGTATGAAAATATCCTTTCCACGTGAGTAGTGGAGGCAGTTGCAGTGTGTAACTGTACTGCTACATCGATTATGCCCTTGTCCACTTTGTCCAACTGTGTAAAGTCCACCATTCGAGTGGTTAGACTGAACTAACAACGTTTTGGATGAACATATATTGAGAGAATGGTTTGGCACTGAAACTATATTTGGATCATTTGAATAGCCCTATTAATCAATCCCAGAGTCGTACCCCTCTTCCGTAATTCTTTACCATAACAGATGTCTTTATAACCTTAACCAAATAGTGAGCTAGTGTTAGCCTAGGGCTTGCTGTAAACATTTTTGCTTATTTATCTTATTTTGCATATTTCTTTTAGTTTTGCTTTAATTTCATATTTAATTTTAAAATGATTTAAATCAATGATTTTGATTAAATCATCGCCAACTCTGGTTATTTCGTCTTTATTTGATCGTTAACTGGAATCCTGGCACACCAAACATAAGTACAGCCATCTTATTAGCCATTAACCAGGGTTAATTCAAGGCTGATTGAGGTGCATGTACAGTGTCTTGTTGTTCCAAGCGAAGGCAACGGAGGCTGTACGAACAAGGCTGACTGTGAGCCACTCAGTCGCTCAGGCAACACAAGTCTTCCAAAAACCGATAAAACGGGTATTTTAAGATGACGGTGTACTGTTGCACGGTAAATCGTTACTCACAGTATTGACGGTAAAAAAAAATTACGGTATCTGTATCGTTCCTTTCTTAGCACCACGGTATTACCGTTGCAACGGTATTACCGTGATTATGATGTTGAGGACCATTCACGAACCAGCTTTACCCTTTTTTTGTTTTTGGATGGCAAAAATTATTTTAATTAAATTCGCACAAATAAGCGCCGATACGAAGGTGTGAAATTTGCACGAGCGAGTGAAATCCGATCCCACTGTAGGCAGAGGAAGTGCCCACATTGCGGAAGGGGCTGGGGGAGGGGTGGGAGAGGGTGCAGCTCTTCAGTAACGAGCGTGTTTGTGTTGTCGATGTCATAACGTCCAAATTATCCTAAAATGGAGTGGACTCAAAAGTATTAAACTTTAAAAAAAATTATTCGGGGAACGGGGGATTAAGCATTAATCGCTTTTTTTAACCTTATGGCAAATGTTTAGCCAATTAATCGGAATTTTACAACCCTATTGTCCATTGATTATGAAGATGAATCAACACTTAAGTTAATGGTGCTCGATCTCGATTACATTGACATTTTATTAAGTACTTTTGTTATGTAGGATTTCTGTTTCAAACAAGCTGCTATTTTCAACATAACTGAAATGTCACCAAAACCAACCCGACGACCACATAATGGTCAACATTCAAATCATCCCACTTGTGGTTTCCAGGCAACAAGAAGTAATGCAGGCAAGCCACCCAAATTCGACCGCCCAACAGCCACCAACACAGAAAATCAAAAAGACCAAAATTTAAACAACTATTAATTAGGCTAGTTTGTTTAACAAACAAACAGTAGCCTTTTTGACCGTTAGTTTTCTCAGTATTTGTTTTCTTTGTTTTAAAGCCACATTTGGGCATCTTGCCTGCATTACTTCTTGTTGCCTAGCAACCACTAGTGAGATGAATGTTGGCAGGGACTTTGTTGTGTGTAGTCTAGTGGTTTGTTTTGATTGGTGTGAGAATGGCAGCCCAGGCCCAAAGCCTATGCTGTGTTCTGGCTAACTTTTGGATGTGTTGTGAGTTTGGGTATTGGTTATCTGTTGACACTTGTGTATCGTAGGCTGATTACTGGAGCTCAAACTTCTTTGTGTCTAGACCTTTTAATACAAGAGAACAAGTTTATGATTAGTGCGGTACTTCTTTAATAATAAGCTTATCTATTTTCATTGCAGAAGAAAGCGAAGAGACAATTCTTGGTTTTGTACCGGATTTGGATGACCGCTTCACGTTGGAAAGCAGGATTGGAGAAGGTCAGCTAATTTGAGCTGTATTGGCAATTCTTTACATTTTAATTGTATTTGCTTTGTTTAAAAAAAAAATAAACGATGGAGTTCTTTATGATGAAAATTTACAACATTGCTAGAGACAAAATTCCAATTCGATTTATACTCGTTTTCAAAAAGGCAGATATTTCATCCCCACAAACATGAACACCACAATATCAGCGAATTTTCGACAGCTTTAGCAAGTTGATGTTATAACTGCTGCTCGTCTGTTTTCACCAGGCACTAAGTTTTAGTAAGCAGTGAACAGACTAAAACTTAGTGCCTGATGGCAACAGGTGAGCAGCAGAACATCAACTTCCTAAAAGCTGTCGAAAATTTGCTGATATTGTGGTGATCATGTTTCTAGGGATCAAATATCTGCCTTTTTGAAAAATGAGTGTTCAAATCGAATTGGACATTTTGTCTAGCAATGTTAAAAAAAAAATGCAAACATTTTTATAAATTAAAAAAAATTGCACCCACGCCAAACCACGAAATTGTTCCTTTGTAATTGCCGGCCTGAAAATATTCACTACCCGTAAATAAATAAATTCTGTTCCTGGATGCAGTTTACCCTGTAGGAATGTAAACTCTGAAGACCACCAAGCTTCGCTTCCCATCTGCACATGTGCCAGCACAGACCTTCCATAAATGGTGTCACAGCGATAGCCAGCCGTCTCTTTTCCTTCAAGCCTTCGACTTGTCAACATTGGCTCACTGTTTCCCGCTTCAACTACCCTTCGTTCTCCAGAACCTTCCCCTGAAGAGGATCCTTCGTTCTGACCTTTTGCCGAAGGAAGTCTCCCCCTTTTGCTGTTAAACATGTTCCTTCGTGCATATGCTTGCTCTTAGCCACATGAACTTCGTTATGGACTCTTCGTCATCATGCGCACCCTTTGGTTGTCGGTCCGTTTGCAGCCATCACCGTGATCCCTTCGCTGTCTTTGACACCCTTTGGTCATTGATCCTTCGCCCTGTAACCTGCGTCCTACCATTTGGAACCTGGTTGTTGGCCCTTCGTTTTCAATTGACCTTCGGTTGGTGTTCCTTCACCTGTTGGCCTGCTTCCCGCCTTTTTCTGCTGTTGCCATGGACCCTTCGTTGTCATGTGGACCCTTCGGTCGATGATCCTTTGCCCTATGGTCTGCACCCACCGTTCGAAGCATTGTGATGACCCTTCGTTCTCAAATTGACCCTTTGGTTGTTCCTTCCCCTGAAAGCGTGTTCTGCCTGCTTCACCCTTCGCCCGATGTGCCTTCGTGTTCTTGAAGACCCTACAGTTGTGATCCTTCGCCCATGGCCTGCCTCCACCATTTGTAGTTTTCATCAATGATCCTTCGTTGTCAATTTATCCCTTCGGTTGTTGCTTCTTAACCCGAAAACCTCCGTCCCGCCACTATGCCATCACTCGTTGTGTCTTCATTGTCTCGAAGACCCTTCGATCATTGTTCCTTCACCTGAGGCCTACTTCAACTAAGGCTGGGATCGGTTAACCGGAAACCGTTCCACATATGGTTAGGCTGATTATGAAACCCAAATCCGAAAAATGCTTGCTGTGGGCACCATTAAAATCCGTGGTGGACAAGCCAAAAATACACAAGTGGCATCGTGAAATCGAAAACCAGTGTGCTGGAGGGGATGGGGCAGCTTATTTACAAATATTCCACGTTGGCCTGTTGTCCCATCAAAGCTGCTAATTTTCTTCAGAGCGATTGCCCGAAAGCGAACCTGCTGGGAGTTGGCCGGACAGCGCACGTTACGCTACTAAGCGACCAACACATACAGGTTCTCTCATTCACACCGATTATGAAAACGGGTGGGTGAGCTGTAAGTTAGTTACTAGCATCGTTTCATCATAGCACCATGAAGCTCCCCGAAAAAGCAAACGTGTCCATTTTTATGGCTCATAATTTAAAATGAACGGAACATTGACGATTTACGTTGTGGTTAAATTTTGTTTTGTTTTTGGCGTACGTTGTCGTAAATAGGCCTAAGCTATCTTGTAGAAACTAGAAACAAAAGCAATTTTAAAGCTAAATAAAGTAAATACTTAAATTTATCAACGTTAACTTTCTTCCAGTTTAAATCCCAAAATGCAACATGTAGGCTAGTCACTGTACTTGTCTTCCCAAGGCCTAAGTCATATCTTTTCAGCTTGTTTGTTATTAGTGTTTTACACGGGTGTGAAATTTTCTTGGCTGTATTTTTGCTGAAAACGGAAAAACGGTTTTCGTGTAACCGGAAAAAAAAAAACTGATAACTAAAAAACCGGAAACTACCAGCCCTAACTTCAACCCTTTAAAGACTTCACCTGATGACCCTTCATTGTGTGTTTTCCCTTCACCCGTGGACGCTCCTGGCTGAAATCCTTGCGAAGGATGTTTTCAATTTTAGCGTATTTCGTTAAATGACCCGTCACCCGAAGACTGGTTTCCAAGCCTCATGTTGCCTTCGTTCTTCCCTTCTCAAACAAAATAAATAAAAACCCGTTCCAACGCACCTTCGGGTTATCCCTTCGCCTCACCCTTTGGTTGCTTAAGATCTCCCCACCTCACCTCTTTGGGGTTTTTCTCCAGTGTTGAAGTGCGCAATCTGCTCCATTAACTTCTTCACCTGGAAGGGTTTCTCAGTGGTTCAGGACTCCCCCCTTCCCACCCATTCTTCTTTGTCGTGCTGCTCAACCTGTTTGCGACAAGTCGCGCTTGGCTGTCAAAATGAGCCCTCGTGTACCTGGTGGCAAGAGTGCTCCACCGATTTCTGCGCCCGCCACCTCCATTCGTGGCTGGATTGTTGCCAACACTAGAATTCCAAAGTGCTGCAAATGTGCCCCGATCGTTTGTCTCCAGTCGATAACGCCATGATCCCAACTCTGCTTGCCAGACTCACCGTAAATATGATGTCTTCAAGGACCGTGCAAGATTTGTTTGTAGATCTCACTGGAAGATTGGGCTTTCATTTTGAAGAAAAATATGAAGCTAAGCAACGAAACGACCAAATAAAGGAAAAAAAAAAAGAAAAAGAATGCCTTCTTAACATGAGCAACAAATCCACTCCTCCCGTAAAACGCTCAAAATCCTCCACCCTCACGTCTTCCTCCTGCTTGTCATGTGAAACTTGTGCTTCCATTCCGCTTTCCGTTTCTGCAAAACCTACCATTTCTGCATCTGCAATTCCGTCCCTGGCCCCTACGGTACCAACTTTTGCACCATCTATCTCTGACATCCCGCTCACTATGTGGGAATCCTCGAACTTGTTAATTCCAACTGTTGTTGCTCCAAAATCTTCAACTTCTTCCGTCTCTTTGGTTCCACCACTGGCTCTTCTGCAAATCAACACCCTTGCAGCCCCTTCAACCTTTGGTCTTGATGGTGACTTTCTTAACCTTCAGTCCCTTCTGACCTTATCCGATTACACCAAACCCTCCATCCTTCGTAATGGCTCAGAAAGAAGATCGACCTCTCCTCTCGCAGTGCTCGGTGCCTTGAGGCAAATGGTACGCCCATTTCTCTCCACATCTCTAAACTCCAAGCCAAGCCCGCTCGGAGATATCTTTTTCAGAAATTAAACATTTGAACCTCAATGCCAAACTTCGGAGGAAATTACTCCTTTCAGATTCTCCGCATCGCAAACACTCTTCGCTCCCTGCTTCTGCCAATTGCCCCCCCCCTCCTTCCCAACAACAAAAAGACCCTAGTCTAGATGCATGTACTCAGACCTTCCGACTTGTGCCAACGACATGTTCCGGTATTGACCCATCTCTCTTTCTCGCTCGGCAACTAACCAAAACTTCACCTGGGGTGAACACAGGGTGAACTCAAAAATCGAAAAGGCTTGGATTCAGGCCAACGTCGCCATGCTGCCAGAAAAGTTTATCACAGGCAAATATGGCAATTTGGTTTCCTGCCATGCAAGGCAGACATGAAAAAACTTTCCCTGACCAGAACTCGCCAACTACCTTGTCTGAATTGCTGTTCTAGAGCAAAGGGTACGCATTTTCTTTCACGACTCGCCCTTAAGATCACCCCCCCCCCCTTCATCCTCGTCATTGGATGGGAATGGGTGCTCGCGTCTTTGATGGGACATTCCTCCACATCCTGTGTTGGGTGTACCCGTCTTCTCTGCGACCACCAATTCCATTGATCACTGATGTCATATGGAGCCTCATGTTTTGACATTCACCTTCAAATTTTTTCCTACCCCTTTCCCCCCCAAAAAAAAATTAATGACAAATCGCACACACCTCATTCCCTCATACATTTGTTAAGTACGAAGATTTCATACTCTCGGAAACATCGCTGGTTCTCTCCAATGTGCTTTAGCTGGACTGGATTCCACTACTGACCTTCAAAAGTAGGCTTTATTCCAGCCATCTTTGATTCGTCTCCTTTTGGAACTGTGTCGCACCATTGTCTTCGCACTTCACCACTCAAGTGTGGGAACCACGTGGAAACGCCCACGAGTATTCAATGTGCCGCTCTCCTGGTTGAACATGTGTGAACATCCAACTGCTTTCTTGGTCTACCTTCGTCGCCCAGTCTGGGAACACATGCCTTCAGACATCCGACACCCTTCAACTTAAGAAATTTCCAGTCTCCTACAAACCTTAAGGTAAGCCCCCTCCCCCCCCCCTTTTTTTAATCTATTTTGTAAAATTCTAAAATCATTTGAACTCTTCCTTAACGTTTCTCATTCATGATGGAAGATAGTTCACCCCTTGCAGATAGCCTTTGCGCTTGGCCATCTGCGGAGATGACTTCTCCATAGGGACCCAGCTCGCATCCCTTGGATACCCGTCATGTGGTGCCCGCCACCATAGATTGACGAGGTCATTTGTAACTGCAAAAATTTACAGGTAGTGGATATTTTCGTGCTGGCAACTTGAAACCCCAATTTTTCCGGCAGTCAAAATTGGTTTCTATTGCCTTATCGAAAATGTACACTACCTGTACCTAACCAACCTCTCCTCTTGAGTCGACCACTGTGACAAGAGCGAGAGAAAAAGTAGATGGCTGGCTATTACCGTAACACCATTTATGGAGGGTCTGTGCTTGCACGTGTGCAGATGGGAAGCGAAGCTGGGCGATTCTTCAAAGTTTAGATTCCTCCAGGGTAAGCATCATCCAGGAACTAAATGCAAAAATTTACAGGTAGTGTATATTATCGATGAGGCAATAGAAACCAATGTTGACTGCCAGAAAAATTGGGGTTTTAAGTTGCCGGCACGAAAATATCCACTACCTGTAAATTTTTGCATTTACAGATGACCTCATCAATCTATGGTGGTTTTACGTTGGGTGTCATTCCGTTCCGTCACTAACAGCAGCCTTGTTGTGCAGCACTATGCTGTCAGTAGATAATTAAGAAATGCAAAGCATGCCCAGCAACCTATAATGCTAGCCGAGTTTGTTAATTTGGCTAATACTGCAGACTTCATAATGCAATTTTAATAATTGCACACCCTTACAAGCTAGTTTAACTGACAAGAAAAACTCTTTACAGTTTAATAAATACAAAACTACAAAAATGAACTGATTCCTTGATTTCATTACTTTACGTACGGAGGAAAATACGCAATATTTCAGACAGGCAAGAACGATTTAAAAATTCTTGGCGAATTTTCGATTGTCAATTTGCTGTGGATGGAAAAAAACCTAGCCCACTATCATCTTCAGGCACGCAATCAAAACTCCAAACACTACCACTTATTTACAGTCCATTTGATTGCGTGCCTGAAGATGATAGTCGGCTAGGTTTTTTTCCATCCACAGCAAATTGGCTATCGAAAATTCGCCAAGAAGTGTTTTGTTCTTGCCTGTCTGGAATATTGCGTATTTTCCTCTTGACGTAAGTAATATCGTCTGCTACGTTCCAGAGTATGAATCTAGATGTTTTTAAATTCTTTGATTCTGAATCTTTTTTTTTTCGGTGTCTTGCGCAATATTATTTGACAGTTGGATCACCTTCGACATCATGTTTCATGACTGCATAAAAACATGTACCAAAAAGGGCGTGTTCCACAGTATTCCATGACATTTTGTAACGAATCTCCACGAAAGACAAATAATGTAAATTCACCCCCCCCCCTAAAAAAAAAAAATTGGCACATTTTATCTAACTTGTAGAGGTTAAAAAATAATTTAAAGCCGCCTGCCCACTTTGATTTTTGGTTTGTCTCAATGTCTTTGATCTTTCAAGGTGAAAAATTAGGGCGACTTTACCCTCGGGGTTGAGGGAGGGAGGGATGAGGGAGACTTCACCATTGTTTGGTGACGGAAGAGGGCAACTTCATTCTCTTGGTTTGGTGATGGATGAGGACAACTACACACTCGTGGTTTGGCGAAGGATGAAGGGAAGTTCTCCCTCGTGCTTTAGTGAAGGATGAGAGGAAGTTCACCCTCGTGGTTTGGTGAAGGATGAGGGAGACTTCACCCTTGTTTGGTGAAGGGAGAGGGCGACTTCATCCGTCTGGTTTGGTGAAGGATGAGGACGACTTCAAACTCCCGGTTTGATGAAGTATGAGGGCGCCTTAACCCTAGTGATTTCGTGAATGATGAGGGCGAATTCACCCTCATTTTTTGGTGAAGGGTGAGGGAGACTTCACCCTCATGGTTTGGTGAAGTGTGGGCAAAATCACCATTGTGATTTGGCGAAGAATGAGGGCGACTTCACCATCGTGGTTGGCGAAGTATAAGGAAGACTTCATCCTCGTTGCCTGGCGATGGATATGGGAGACTGCACCCTCATGGCTCGGTGAGGGATGTGGGGCACTTTACCAACGCGGTTTGGTGAAGGATGTGGAACACTTTACTCTGGCGGTTTGGTGAAGGATGAGGGAGACTTGACCCTCGTGGCTTGGTGGTGGGTATGGGAGACTGCACCTTCGTGGCTTGGTGAGGGATGTGTGAGACTTTACCCTCATAATTTGGTAAAAGTTGAGGGAGACTCTTAAGATCGACATCGTCGAATTTACTTTGGTTAGACGGAAATTACTCACACTAACAGTTCACGCAATACCAAAGTTCCATGTAAATGGTTATGTAAATGGTTAAATGGCTGAGATCTGCCACAGGCCAAGCCTCGGATACTTGCAAGCAACTGCACCAACATTCACAAATTTGAATTAGGCGTACGACCCCAGTGGGACTAGCTCACTGTGTCAACGGTGCTGCCCTCTTCCTGTGGTGTAGTAAGGAAACGTCAACCACTGTGCTTCAAGTTGGTGTACTAGATAAGGTGTAGTGAATTGCATTATTTTCGGATAGGAAGGCTCCTGTTCATTCAACAAAGGTATTTTATTTTCACGGCAGTGTGAAAGGGACTCGGACTCAAATGCTCGCTTCACCCTCGCAGTTTGGTGAAGGATGACGGAGACTTCACCCTCACTGTTTGGCGAAGGATGACGG
>JAHWFP010201893.1:0-46128 GCA_023313725.1 Lithobius niger | reverse complement strand
CTTCACCCTCACTGTTTGGCGAAGGATGACGGAGACTTCACCCTCACGGTTTGGTTTTGGGTTGAGGGAGACTTCACCCTCACGGTTTGGTTTTGGGTTGAGGGAGACTTCACCCTCACGGTTTGGTTTTGGGTTGAGGGAGACTTCATCCACATGGATTAGTGAAAGATAGAGAAATTTCACCAATCCATCATCATGTTTTATACTTGTTTTCTCTGAAAATTCCATGCAGCAAGGTAGTGATATATGAGTTTTGATGTGTGCTTATAAAAGTTGGGTGAGTTGGGTGGCTTTGCACAGTCATAATACGTGTTGTGGTTACTAAAAAATAATCAGTCTGTACCAAAGAGTTAGTAATGATTTAATCATTTCTGGATACTGATGTATTATTTTATTTTCAGGAACTTTCAGTTGTGTGTATTTAGCTAAAGTGAAACAAGAATCGATTCCGGATCAAAGAGTTGCATTGAAGTATCTTATACCAACAAGTCATCCGTTTCGGGTGGAGAGCGAGATCAAATGTCTTCAAATGTTTGGGTAACTTTCTATTAATTTTAAGTAGTTTATCACTTTTACTCCTGTTCAGTTGTGCAGCCCTCTGAAAGTCATTCAAGCATCGCTCATCTATGTGGCTGGTAGGTGATGGATAGATAGCACTTGCCATTTCTTAGTTTTTACTCGGATCTTAGCCAATATGATAAATAAAGATTAGTTTAAAGAAGAGTTTAACATTAAAATTGACAATGTTGCTGTGGCAGTTGCTGTGAACAGCAGAGCGAGTGAGTTGAGTTGGCTGGAACTGACTGGGCGTGACATTGCAGAGGAAGAGGCAGTTTGTGATACGAAAACACAAGTCGGCTAGGGTGGGGCTCCCGTATATATTTTTTAGGCTGCACAAAAATACTGACAGTAGCTTGGACACATTGCGTTATCTACAAGCATACATCCGGCGTACGGAGCCGCTTCCTGACAAGTGGGCTTTGGAAACGGGAGCGACCGAATCGCCTGCTATTATCGTACATCGCGCAACATCGCCCGGTCGAGGCGCAATCGGTAGCCAGATGGCTTTGTTAGTTCCTGTGGGCAGCATTGACATTAAGCAGTTTAAGGGCCATTCTGTGCGAGCGGCAGTGGCTGCTGTGGCGGGTGGTTGTGGGGCATCACTGTCCCAAAATTATGTCGATAGCTAAACTGGGCGATGCCTTCCGTTTTCCAGTTACATTACCAGAAGGAGACGGACTCCAGCCTGGCGGACCTTCCTGCTGCAAAGGATGTAGGAGAAGGGGGGGGGGGGGGGGGGGGGGGGGGGGGGGGGGGCCCCGGGGTTGATTGGGGTAGGCGAAGTACTGTTGGAGTTTTCTGTTGGTCCTGGGTTAAAGGTAGTGGTTTTAGTTTTTTGTGGTAATGTTGGCGGTCAGCCGAGGGGTAAGCTGGCGCTGGGATTAGTCTGGTGAACTGCGCCACAGTTGAATAATCTGGTTATCCCAAACTAGTTATCACGGCAAGGAGGATTAACTTCAGTGCCCGCCCGCCTCCGCTGGGATTCACCAGGTCGGCAAAAGACTGGTGATTAGGCTCATGGAGGCGAGGTTGAGAGAGACCGAAAGTAACGAGATTCGACGCGAAATTGAATAAAATAAGGGAAGAAATGTGCTGTATGCAGGGGGAACATCCCAAACTAGTTAACACAGCGTCGTCGGATTCTACTCGGGAGATCTTAGATTATCCTGCGAGAACAAGTTCTGTGGTAGAATCTTCATTTTCCTTTGAAATCTAAGCGTGCAAGAAGTTAACATTGTCTTCTAACATTCCTAACAGAAGTTATGTGCGATTGCTTTTTTTCAAAAGGTGAAAATGTTTGTAGCCTATCTTTAGCTCTTGTTTCGTTATGTTTTATCGTCAGGAAACCTGTTGACTGATGTGTCTACCCTTAATCACTATGGTCCACATTTTAATCAATATGATATGTTTAATTTACTGGCATTCGATCAAGTATTCGCCATATTCGGCACATAGCCAAGTAATTGGGTATTCGGCCGACTGCATCAATTGTTTAAGGAAGTGGCTATTTACAGGTACAGTACCTGCAAACAACTGGCTATTTACAGGTACTATACCTGTAAGTAATTGACTATTTACAGGTACTGTACCGGTAAGCTACTGGCTATTCACAGGTAGTGCTCAAAAAGTGAATGCATCAAAGCCAACATACTTCAGTAGCACGAAAGCAGCCGGCTGCATTGCTGTCTGAATCGTAGTTTGATCTTCCAGGTAAACCATTACGAAAATAAGGAAAGACTGGAATGAAGGTTTTCATTTAGTAACTAATCATTCTCGTTACTAAAGTCCGCAGATGTGCGTTTAAGTCACGTCTTACGCGTAATTCTAGAGCTGTGCTTCGACAAAACGCCTTTCAAATGTAAATTTTGCGGGAAGGCTTTTGAGTTACAGACTCACTGGTGGCCAAGATAACCAAATCTGTAATCACAATTGATGTTAACTACGCCAAATTTGAGGAATCTGGGCCAGATTTTTATCTGAAAACGTGGACGTTAAGCTATCGTTTCGAGCATAAAACGTTGCGTCATGCGAAGCAAACATCGCACAATACTGTGGCGCCATCTGTTGTCATTTTGTGTCATTAACTTTTAGCATTGTTCATTGGTGATTGAGAACGTATTGGATTCTCTCAGATTAATTTACGTAGGCTTAGCTAACGTTTACGTTGTTGATAAATTTCTTTGTTCATGGTTTTTGGTCATTAGATGTGCTTTAAAGCCATGTTTAACGTGTAATTTCAGAACAGTGTAATAACTTCGACGAAACGCCTTATAAGTGTGAATTTTGCGGGAAGGCGCTTGAGTTACAGACTCAACGATTATAATCACTCGTGGCCATGACGATCAAATGTCTAAACATTTTCACAAATTGATGTTAACTGGACCAGATGTGAGCGATATGGGCCAAATCTACCTGAAAACGTGAACTTTGTGCAGTCGTTTTAAGAGTTGCAAAAGCGGATTTATTAGTCACATTTATACGAATGGAAAAATTATACGACTGTACAGTGGCACCATCTGTTATCAATTATATCGTTAACCGTTACAGATTGTTCACTGGCGCTTGAAAACTTACCATATTTTCTTAGATTAATTTATTTAGGCTTAGCTTATGTTTACTTTGTTGATAATATTTGTTTCTTCATGGTTTGTGCATTCCTTCGTTTGCTGCAGGATTTAACGATATAAAAGACAACAGATGGCACCGGGGAGATTTTCGTAAAAAAAAAATTAGTAATAAAATGCTGTTTTCGTTCATATCTAGCCTAGGCTTATATGGATTTGATGAATAACCACCATGCCTGATCAGTTACGAAATTCACACAGTAGAAAGAAACTATATTTAAATGTAATGTGTGTATGCACGATTTTTCGTCTTTTGGCTAGTGTGATGTTATCTTTTTACGAAATTGCAATTAATCGGATTCATTTGGGTTTCATGAATGAACATGTTGTCGGATCTGGTTTATGAGATACGCATGGAAATGAAAAATCATGTAAATGTAATGTGTGCATATGAGCTTGTTAGTTATTGCAAAATTTGTTGGCAAGGGATGGGAGCAAAATAAATAAAAAATTGAAAATGAGGTCCTACAATTCAGCTAGGGGTCTGTCTAGAAGGAGGGCTTCCCAAAAATAATTCATTTCCAGCAATTTTAGTATCTTTGTAAAGTTATGAAAACCAAGTTTCACAATTTTTTTTTACTTGCAACAAACGCTTTGGCTACTTTTAACAAATTTTAGTCCTAATTTTTCGGATCTGGAGATGGGGGTACTCCACCAGCCCCCAATCCCCCCGGTTGCGACACTAGTTGAGTCATAGTGATTGTTTTTGATCGCTTGAAACAAGCTATTGTCAGGCTTTCGTACGAGCTTGACTGTATAGTTCACGTTAAAAAATCACATGCCACGCTCACAATGTCAGCTCTCCTGATAAGTCGATGCTTTTGAAAGGTTTGTCGTATGTCTATGTAATTTGATGCTTCCTCGTGTAAGGCTGTACTTTACATATTACTGGAATTATCAGGGTTTTCTTAGACGACCTTCGAATATTCAGGCAGATCGTACTTTAATGTGAAATCAAACTGCAATAATCGATATAATTATTCTTTATGTGCCTGGCACTAGTAAAAAATGAGGAAGACACTAGTTCAGTAGTTTTATGGTAGCCAGTTGCTTGTAAACACAATACCTGTAAATAGCCAGTTGCTTGCAGGTACTGTACCTGTGAATAGCCACTAGCTCACCGATACAGTACCTGTAAATAGTCGTTTACTTACAGGTATAGTACCTGTAAATAGCCAGTTGTTTGCAGGTACTGTACCTGTAAATAGCCACTTCCATTGTTTAATGCCAATATTCAGTATTCGGCAGTTTATCTGTTCATTTGTACGTTCTGTATTCGGCAAGGCGAGTATGCGGTTGTATGTTTGGTATTCGTTATTTGGTGGGTTAAGTATTTTATGTTTGGTACGTCCTAATCCACCCAAAACCAAAAATGGTATAAGAGAAGCGGCCAAGTTTCCATAAAGTTAACAGCATAGACTAAATAGTTCGAAAGTTAAATGAAAACTTGAAGATTGCTACTCGCGGTAGCAATCTTCAAATTTTCATTGAATGTCCAAAGTATTATTCGGTGCGATTAGCTTGGGTAATAGGATTAACCTTGGCGGCCTTTCCCTGGTTGAATGATATCACTACTTTAAAAGGCCGACCCTTTTTGAAAACTTGGCTGCTTCTCTTACACCAGTTTTGGTTTTGGTTGGATATCACAACTTTCATAGGGCTGTGAATGTACCAATCTTCATCTCTGTAATTTTTCTTTCTGGAGGTATTTTTTTATATATAAATTGTAACGTATATAATTAATCGTATGTAGTCATGTACATGTAAAATTCCACAATAACAGTAACAATACAATTAATATATATCTTTTTGGTGGCGACGCACTAGCATGTGTCTAGATTAACCAGCAAACTTGCCGCATAACCAAAACATACTTCTTTAAATAAATTACTTTTTTTTTTCCAACTTGATTGGATCCTGTGCTCACGATCTGCATTTTGTTTCCTACTAGCAAAATTATCCCTTTCAGCGTCGTGGAGCAGATAGTTTGGATTAGTGTATCGTAAAAAAAAAAAACCCAAACCTTTGGAATAAAAGATTATGCTGACTTTTAGTGAACCACCTACAGTATTTGCAACAAGAATGTATTCTGATAATTAACGTACTGAAACGATAAGTGCACAACACTTAAGCATGTTGTAATCTACTGTTGGATGACAATATAAACAATGGTTACAACAATAATTGTGCACTTACGCGCCACTTCAGGGCCGTGTGCTTCTAGCTGCAACCCCCATTTTAGAAAAAGGCACTACCCCATATGACGCTTTACCTGTCTGCTGAAATTTAGATTTAGCAACTTTCCCGTGTCAGCTGTACAGGTGTCTTTATACCCTATGAGAATTAGGGCTGGGATCGGTTACACGGTTAACCGGAAACCGTTCCACGTTCGGTTACACGGATTATAAAACCCATATCCGAAAAATGTTTGATGCGGGCACCATTCAAAACCCGCGGTGAACGAGCCAAAAAATACCCAAGTGGCATCATTTAGGCCTACTAATCCAAACACTCAAAATCAGTACGAGTAGAAAACCGGGGTGGATAGTGGGCAGCTGCTTATTTACAAATATTCCGCGTGGGCTCCTTGTCCCATCGAAGCTGCTTACCTTTCTTTGAAACAAACTGCTGATCGTCAGCGCGTACACGAAGCAGTTAACTACAAGCTGACCAGCATCTGCCCTCCCCACGTCGTGGAGAAGTGGACTCATCTATACGTAGCGCAAGCGGCGTCATACCACGTAAACGAAATGCGTTGCTACCCGAAAACGCAAACATGCCAATTTTTCTGGCTCATAATTTGAAATGAATGGCATATTAATAACGAAAACGTTGTTACATTTTGTTTTGTTTTTGGCTTACGTTGTCCTAAATAGGCCTAAGCCATCTTGTAGAAATTTTAAAGCTACATAAAGTCAAAATTCTTGATCATGTAAATACTTAAATTTATCAACTTCAACTTTCTTCTAGTTTAAATCCCAAAATGCAACATGTAGTCAATAATTGTGCTTGTCTTACCAAGGCCTAAATCATATTTTTTCCAGCTTGTTTTTTAAGAATGTATTACGCAGGTGTGAAATTTGTTGGCTTTTTTTTTTTTCAAAACGTAAAAACGGTTTTCGTGTAACCGACCGGGAAAAAAAACGGTTAAACGGATATCTAAAAAACTGGAAAGTACCAGCCCTAATGAGAATTAACATGGGTGGGAGCCTGCGGATTAGCTAGTTATTAGTAACGCAAATCAGTATTATTGAGGGCACTTTTTCTCCATAAGAACACGTTCCCACGTTTTAATGTTGATGTTTTCTTCATTACTGGACCCAAGACATCCGATTCAAATGATTTGCAGAGATTTCTACCGCATGGGGAATTTACACCAGTATGCTGAAGTCTGGTATAAGCTTGTTTCAGTTAAAAGAGAGTTTGCTAGTAAGGCTGCCTTTTTTCATTAACAATCAATCATTTAACATTGAATATCTACAATCGGATGATCTACTGTTATTTGGCGGCGACACACTTGCGTGTGTCTAGGTTTCAGTGTTGGTCACCATTGCAATGAGTAGGACTAAAATTGAGGTCAATTTTTAATTGTTAATTTTTCACTTTTTAAATCTGATTAGTGATCAATATTGGAGATAACAAGCTTAGCTTTGTAGTTTTAGCTCACTCATTGTTGTGATTCAGATTGTTCGTTACGCGACCTACTTACAGAATTATTAATGTACGTCCCTATTAGCGTTGTTTTTACTCAGGAGTTGCAAGTGATGTAGCATATTAAATCTATTAAGCTTGGTCCTTAATGCACTCATATCAGGTTTTTTTTTCTTAAAATTTCTCTCCAATTTTAGAGGCAAAAGTAATGTCATTGGTCTCACGTTTTCCTTCCGCCATAAAGACCATGTTGTTTTGGCGATGCCATATTTTCCTCATGACAGGTTTGTGGTAAGTATCGTACATTATCAGTTGGCAAAAATTTCTTAATTTTTTTTAAAACCTTCAGTCATTTGAAGCAAACTGATTGTATGGGTGAATCTGCACAGTTTGAAATTTTACTAGGCCTAGCTTGGTTTTTTTTTTATGCGAAGGCTTGACACAAGCAACCTCCAGTCATAGTAGGAGCCGAGAGTATGTTCAGAATAAGACAAAATAGAGCTCATTGATGCTGAAGGAGCGTGGTAGTCTCTCATTTTACAATTACTGGCAGGAATGTGCAGTGGTCCTTTTACCAATCTGATCAGCGTAAACTACTTTTTCAATAATTTTCACTAGATGCAGGCACCCAGTTTAACATGCAAATAGTGAATAATAATAATAATAATAATAATAGTACAAAATACACAGCAAAGCTGATAAGCTTCATGCTTGGAAAAAGGGTCTGCTGGCACTTTTTAGGTCTGACAATGGTATTTGTCCAGACATCGTTTCAATGTGTTAGTTGTATGGCAGTCATTAATTTTATTTATTTCGCTATAACTGCACAACAAGGTTCAATGTGTAAGAATAATAGAAAGGAGGGAAGGACCCCGGTAGAGTGCAAAAGTAGTAGCCACTCCGACGACCGGCTACGGTGATAGTCCAGCGATGGTGCAATCAGGCCTCAACCTCCGTCTCTTACAGTGCAGCCATGCCTCAACGTGCTCATGTAGCTGTGTCTTCAGGTTCTTCATGTCCAGACGAGCCAGGATACCCTGCCTAACTGCCCCTCTAATCATCTGCCCACAGCATGCTTTGATCAGCTCGTTATTGAGGCAAGGACCGACTGCCAAAGTGAAGCCTGTTTAATTAGCAGCGAAAGCTCTAGTATTAACATTCCGCTGTTGTGGCAAGCCACGTGGTTATGTGTATGCCGCTGAAGGAATTGGGCCTTCTTCACCGCACTATGATACACATTGGATAGCTCTCTCAGGGTGGCCAGCCGATAGTCGCCATGCCATCAACCCTTTCAAATGTCAGAGCCCTTTAGTAGCAGTCGCCACTTAGCCAGTAGACCTTAGAAAGCTCTCGCCATTTCACAATTTCTACTCGCCACATGCCAAATACGTCTTGTAAGATGCATGGTTTCTCTAATTTATGCATTAACAAAATTGTGCGAAGTTCTTAAACTCCAGTATTAATGCAGAAAAACCAGTCATATAGCCATTATAAATCTGAGCATAACGCTGCAAACCATTCGTCTCTAACTTATACGGTTCCAGAGATACCCCTTTTTTAGTGACATGCTCTATAGTTCGTCGCCGCTTTGGCGAGTAAGGCTGAATTCCATGTCGCCAACTGTTGATTTCCACTCGCCAAATGGCGAGTGGCGACCGACATTACGGAGGGTTGCATGCCATACAAACCAACTGCGTGTGGTTTTAGTAGTTTTACCTTGCACGCCTCAGCAAAACTAAAGGTATGTAGTATCGCATTCACGGCCTCACAGAGTTCAGCCCGACCTTCATGATGTGTTTTGTTGTTGGACAGGTCCGTAGTGAAATCAACACCCAGGTATCGTTTGGATCCGACCCAGGCACAGAGCAGTGAACGCGTTGTCAAAGGCCTTTATCTTATCAGTGAAAGATGCGTAAACATAAGATCCGGCCTCCTTCAAGGTGTACACTGCAAGGGACTTTGAATGTTTTTTTTCTTAAAGCCAAACTGAGCATCGCAGGTAGAGGTATGGTCCTTGATATGGATGAGAAGCACAAGGTGAACATATTGGCAAGTTGGAGGAGTAATGGGCTACTCTAGCTCGCCTTCAACGGAATGGTCCTAAGATCAGACATGGAAATCCGCACGTAGATGTGATTCGCCAATGGTGTGTGTGCTATGTTGAAGGAGTTTGAAATGATGCTTGAGTGTAAACAAGTGGAGGAATGTGATTAGCTTCACAGCTGAGAATGGCGATCTCCCATTCCTGGAAGTAAAAGTGAAGAGAAGCTGAAGTGGGAAGATTTTTGTACGAATTGTGCATGAAACCCATGGCGACCACATGGGCCATATCGTACTGCTTACGACATTCCAAGGAGCAACTGAGGTTAGTCGCCCAGAATGAGTTCGTCAGGTTAATCCGTAACGCAAGTAGCCACGAGCTAGCGATGCTGCACGTGTAGCGAGCCAATGGAAGATTCTGTGAGCTGCGGTTCCCAGCAAGACTGCTTAATAGACTAAGAAAGTGTTCTCTATTGTTGCTGGACAGAAGAAAAATGCAAGAATGATCAAGCGAAAGGATGAAAACAGCCTTCAGGTCTGACTGGAGGGTGTGACAGGACAGTACAGGATATCTTGCGGACACATGACTTCAAGACATTTCTGCAGAATGTCTACAGGATTAAGGAGAGGATTGCGAGTAGGAAGAAGGTGTCTGTGACACGAAAGGTGTGAAAATTCAGGGATGATGAAACAATGGGAGCTGTAGGAAATATTAGGGAAGGAGTGCATAAGGTACCGTGCAAGAACTGTGATGCTGTATACATCGGAGAAGAGGAGTGAGGACGACGTAGGCACAACACATGGGGAATATGTTGTGGGTATACGAAGGGTATAGCTGGCCTTCGTGACATTAGTTATGGGGAGCGTCTTACAAGGACGGGTCTTGAGCTGTTGGAATTGCGAAGAATGAGATTCGACCTAATTCTGACTTATAAAATTCTTCGTGGACTCATTTCCGTCGATCTGCCATTTTTTGACCTAGCGCCTAATCAAATTTGCACTCGGGGCCATAGTTGGAAACTTACTGTTCCCAAGTCGCGCTTGGACTGCCGGCGAAATTTTTTTTCGGTTAGGGTTGTCCCAATCTGGAATGCCCTGGGCGAAGAGACAGTAAGCGCGAGCTCTGTGTCTGGGTTTCGAAGACTGTTACATGCCGAAAGGTTAGATCAGTTCCTGAAACGACCAACCGGGAGAACTGCATAAAACCATCATAACAATAAACGTGTTGAAACCGTTCCCTCGCAGGATCAGTACTAGAGGCCCAAAGCCTTCTTTTATCCTTCCACTAACTGTGGTAAATTGGTTATTATAATTATTATTATGATTATAATTACACAATTTTTAGCACTGTTTATACTTTTTATTATACAGCATTATTTTGGGCCTTTTAATACTTTTAATTTTTTTTTAAGTGATGACAAATCCCATTATCTGGGTGCTTTTAGTTTTTAATATTCACTAGCATACAAATTTTAGCACTGTTTATACTTTTTATTGTTCAGCATCATTTTGGGTCTTTAAACACTTTTCACACCCTTCCCATGTCCTGCACGTTTGGCGATGCCATCGGGGGCCTTGAGTCCCTGGCAGGTCTAACCTTGGTGGTAAGGCATTCGTGTCCCCAAACCTCTTACCATCATCATTCTTTGGCCTTAGTATGTTCAATGTATTTCCACGTAATTGTGGCTGGCTGTTAGTGACTCCCCAGTCCTTGCCAGACCCGTTGCTATCGCAACAAATTTTTTTATTATTTTTTATTATTTTTTATTTATTATATCCAAAATGAAGTAAAAGGTAACGGCTTCGCAGTTCATTGCATGGTAACCAGGCATGAGATTAATTGGGAAGAAACAGGAATGTTGATAAAGTCAAACTGAGCACGTGACCCTCACCTTAGATGTCTTGAATTAATGGCTATAAAACAGAATTGTAGCCAAAATACACCATCTGGTGGGCAATGATCTGTCCAAGCTGCCCGAGCAGCTCAATCGTCAGTGGAGACTAAGAAGAAGCGATTCTGGAGTGCAGCACTACAAATGCGGGAGGCAACGTTGCCAGCTAGTTTTGAATGCAAAAAAAGACGCATAAAGTGAGCAGAGATGTAATTAAATGCCAAAAAGAACCAATACCAAAAGGCCACCTTTTGTGAATTTAGACATAAGGCACTGCCGGGATTTAAGCATGGCAAAGAATATAAAAGTTTCATGACAAATAACCTAGTCAAACTGTGATCTGTTCCACTGTAGGTCATTTGAGTTAACATGAAATAAATTAAGAAAGAACTGTGGAATAAAACTATTTTGTATCTCAGCTCATTGACAATCACCACGAAATTCATTAACTGTTAAAGCTAGTCGAGACTAATACTGAGCAGTATGTAGCAAAATGAGTGAAACAAAAGCATCATCTTCCTCTGATACACGGTTGTTTAGTGGCTTTCTAGTTCGATACAGGTCAAACGCTGCAACAACTAACACCTCCACCACCCCAAAACCCTTATAATAATAATAATAATAATAATATAAAATACACAGCCAGAAGCAAGCTTAAATGGCTGGGGAGGGGGAACTACAATCGATCAAAGCGTTCTTTCCAAGAATTACAGCTGGGAGCATCAACAACATGAGACGGGAGGTTGTTCCAGGCGTGTACGGTACGGTTGGAAAAAAAGTACTAACGTACGTCAAGTCTCGCGTACTGCTTTTGCAGCTTGTACCTGTGACCTCTGGTCCCAACAGGTGGGGCAGCACTAAATAAATCACGGAGGTCGGCACCTTCAAAGCCACGCACAATCTTGAAAACCTGCAGTAGGTCTCCCCTGTTTCTGCGCTCAACAAGAGTAGTGAGTTTAAGTTTCTTAAGTCTCTCTTCATAGGTAAGGGTACGCAGTGATGGCAAAAGGCGAGTTGCACGTCGTTGAATAGTTTCCAGGATGTGGATGTCCTTCGCCAGGTAAGAATTCCAAGCCTGAACAGCAAATTCAAGATGTGGGTGGATATAAACGGTGTAGAGTGTACGCAAGGTTTCAATATCTAGATACGAGAAGTGGCTTCGAATCTGACCAAGAACAGAGTTAGCTTTTCTTGCTGCTGCAAGACACTGAGCACTAGATTTAAGGTTTTCAGTGATAACAACTAGAGTTTTCACTTGCTTCGCCGTAGGTAAAATTTTGTCATTCAGGGAATATTCCTGATGCGCGTTGTTATACCCAATGTGGAGTACCTCACATTTATCCACATTGAAGGTGATCTTATTACGATTAGCCCAAGTTTGCACATTGTTAAGGTCTTCCTGCAATGCCTGAACGTCATTTGGAAACCTGAGTTTTCTACAGATTTTATGGTCATCGGCAAATAAATTACAAAAAGAGCGGATACAATCTGGCATGTCATTAATAAAAATCAGGAAAAGCAGTGGGCCTAACACAGTACCCTGAGGAACACCACTGGTCACTGGGGTCCAGCTTGAGAAAACATTATTAATTACAACGCGCTGACGTCTGTTATGTCGATATTCACGAAACCAGTTGTAAAGCTGTCCACAAATGCCAAAGCTAGCCAGTTTGGTAACAAGTATTTCGTGGTCAACAGAGTCGAAGGCCTTTTGGATGTCCATGAAGACGGCATCACAAGGAGTGTCCTCCTCACAGGCTTCTGTCCAGAAGTCCAGGGACTCGAGCAAGTTGGAGACGCAGGAAAATGCCGTCCGAAATCCATGTTGCTTGCTGCTAAGCTTGTTATTTTGGTCAAGGAAGTCGGCGATAAACCTGTGAATGATTTTTTCAAAAATTTTGATGACTTGAGCGGTCAGACAGATAGGCCTGTAATTTGAAACGGCGCTTCGGCTTCCTTTCTTGTGAATAGGTACCACGATAGCTGTTTTCCAGTCTTCAGGTATGTCACCACTGCAGATAGAGTTATTAAACAAAATTCTTAGTGGTTTAGCAAGAGATTCGGCGCAACCATGTAGTAAGGCTGAGTGAATGCCATCCGGTCCAGCGGATTTATTTGGGTTGCATTTTTTCAGCATGTCGAAAACAATATGCTCGGAAATGTCAACAGTACTCAAAGACGGTATAGAGTTGGGCTGGTTGCTTTGTCCATCAGCTTTGCTTTTTGGAAGAAAAACCGATGAAAAGTAATCATTGAATAAGTTAGCAGTATCAATAGGATTGTCAATTGGGTCATCGTTACCGTCCCTGAGTCTGATAACTGCTTTACCTTTTTGCTTACTACGAAAGTAGTCGTACAGTACTTTCTTGTTACTTTTGGATCTAGTAGCAATGTCACACTCCAAGTTTATCTTAGCCGATCGAACTTCAGTAGTCAACGTGTTGCGAGCTTCAGTGTAATTCTGCCAAGCTTCGGCATTCCTTTTGTGCCTGTAGGTCTTCCAATTACGCTGCTTAATGTTCATGAGCCTCTTAAGTGTACTGTTCATCCACATTTGCCCACCGGGTTTAGAGATTCTGCTGATCTCGGGGACGTGATCATGGACCATTTGATTAATAAAATCTTTAAGAATTTTCCAAGCATCGCTACAGTTAGTGTCCAGAAATTCTTTTTCCCAATCAACGCTTGAGATTTTTTTATTAATAATCCCAAAGTCAGCGTTTCGATAGGAAAGCTTAGGAAAAGTCACACTTTTTGAGGGATGACACAGTAAATTCCAGACCAGTATCGCATGGTCCGAACGACCAAGTGGGTGAGCTGAGCTAAGTTCATCGATTTCCACGTCAGGAGAAGTAAACTGCAAATCCAAAGTAGAGGGATTTTGACCGTGGCGAAATCTAGTTGGGAAATCAACATGTTGGAGCAAGAAAGCATCGTCAATAACAGAGAGAAATTTATCTTCCATTGAAGAGCCAAAATAATTGCCAACTGCTCCTGGCCAATTAATGCTTGGATAATTAAAGTCACCGACAATAATGGTTTTTTTCTTTTTTTCTTTGGCAATTTGGCTGCTGAGTGCATCAAGAAAACTCTGATGGGAGGCAGGACCAGTATCCGGACTACGATAGCAACAGCCGAGAGAGAATTTATCAGTTCCAACATTAAACTTACACCAGATAATTTCCCAGTCATTGTCTGGACTGGTAATAGCAGTTTGATTACAAGGACTCAAGGAATCGCTGATACAAATCAGTACGCCGCCTTTAGGTCGATTGATTCTGTCAGCTCGGAAAGAAGTATAATTTGCTAAACAGTCACTAATGTCTGGCGAGTCCTCCTTAAAGTGAGTTTCACTAACACAAATTACACAAGGCTTGGTAGCATCAATGATGGCATTCAGTTCGTCTCTTTTATTAGATAGCCCGTCAGCATTTGTGTATAAAAAAGTAATTTTACCACATTGAGGGTTGCCGCTATTTACATGGGCAGGTTAGCGGCCCATGTTAGCAGGTTAGCGGCCCATTATTACATGCCGTTAGCGGCCTGCTCGGTTCCCGTTTTTTTGTAATCCCCCTTATCCCCCCCCCCCCACACACACACACACATCCACACGCAAATACATCAAAATTGTATGTATATGGAGGGGGGGGGGGAGGAGTTTTTAAAGAAAATTTGTAAGTAAACCCTCCCAACCTTTCTGCTATAATGCTATGCTTAATAAAACTGGTGATTAGGTACCGAAAGAGTAAGATTAGTTGCTGAGTCATGCCAGAAATTGTGTAGATTATTTATAAGGGAAAAATTGTACAAATTGATCCATTTTTGAATACCAAAAAATCGGTCGACTCAGCATTTTTACTTTGGTTCAAGTTCATGACTTATACTCACAGTTTGATCACGCAAAACCAAGTCAAAGATCTTCGAAGGTTTTCCCCTCGAAAATTTGCAAGTTTCGAGGGGAAAACCTTTGAAGATCTTTGACTTTTGATTTTGCGTGATCGAACTGAATTAATCCAGGTTTATTTTTTAATTTCCAGGATTATGTTGGCACTATGTCTCTGAACGAAATCAGATTGTACATGAAGAACTTGTTCATTGCTCTCAATCACGTCCATTCTCATGGTGTTATTCACAGAGATGTCAAGCCTAGCAACTTTTTGTACGACAGAAGCAAACACATGTGAGTAAAAGGACAAAAATCATATTTTTGATCAAATACTAAACTAAAAAATAGGTTCACCCATTGCGCTTCTAACACTTTTACGTTAAACTGTAACGACATCATTGAACTTGAGCTTAAACACCAAGATTTTCAAATTCCAGTTTTATTAACTCTTGATTTAAGGTCAAAGCTGATCCAGTTAACTTATATGGTATCAAAACTAAAAACTATTTTTTACCTTGGCTTATGAATAAACTACCTGTACATATTTTGCTAGTAACTAAATATAATGAACTTGAATGTAAACTTTTAGATTGGCTAATTCTCAGTTAATACCTTTTTTTTTTTACTTTTCTGTACTTTTTTTTTATTACATTTTTGGGGTTTAAAATTTTCTTTCTTTACATGTATTTGCCTGTAATAACATTGTAAATTGCACTAGATAGTGAAATTTTGCTATCAGTCATCATCCACGAGTGAATTTTTTCACTTCTTGATGGCTATTTTGTGTTTTCTTTTATTATTAATAAAGAAAAATTAAAAAAAAAAGTGTCATCTTTTAAAACAGAATCTGGAGTGCTTTGACGTACAAGTGCGGTAGAGTGTTGTGCAAGTACTATGGTTTGACCAAATCCAGACCTGAAACCTGTTCTTTGGGATTTAATTTGGAGTTTGCAAAAATTTTGCAGGTTTAAGAACTCTTATATTTTGGCCCAATGGGACATTCTCTTACGTTGTTCGTAACATACTTTCATTAATTTTGTAACGGCACTGATCTCAAATTATAGCACACAAACTAGTTAAAAGTTGCAGGGTGAAAACCAATAAACATGTTGCAAAAACTGTGTAGGACAAAATTACTTAATCATTTACGGAAAGAGATACACAATGGAACTAAACTGATGTAATGCAAAGGAATTAAAATCAACGAAGGAACAGACCTGTACAGCACCTTGGCTGGCCAAACATAAGCTTGCTTAAGCTACGGTGAACGTAATTCCTTCTGGCCTTGGCCCACCCCTGTGCATTCGGGAAGAGAACAGCCAAGGAAATGCACACATGCTCACTTCGATTTTTGCCATGTAAAATATCGTAGGTATTTTGGCAAAATTGTTCTTTTTCCTGAGATAACCTTAAAAGTTGAAAAGTACATTAAGTTGACAGTTTTCTTTTTGCTCTTCTATGCCTCTCTGCCAAATCCCTTCAAATGATGCTTGCGAACTGTGGACAGGTTGCCCTCTGCTGCAATTATGCTTTAACCCTGGGAAATCGGTATGCCATGTGGTTGCACCAAAAGGATCTAGATGGATGCATCATCAGGGAGTCTAGGTTTCTGCTGCGGCAAAATAAAAATTCCGCGGACACAATACGCGTTTTCTGCGAAGTTCCATACGGCTTAATTTTCTTATTTTCTGCAACAGATAACCTAAATTCTGAGATAAAACGTGTTGATAAGGTGCTTATTTTGTATGTTTTTGTCATGCATGCTGCGGGAAAAAGTGGGAGTAACGACAAACGGAAGTATTTTAGCTACGGATGTGGATTATTTTCCAAAACCTGCGTCATTCTGCGAAGGTTGAGGAAATCTGCGAGGCTTTCATTTTTCTGCGAAAAATCGCGGAATCGCAGAAACCTAGACTCCCTGTGCATCATTCATCCCCCATCAAAGATCTGCCTTGCTTGCCAGCTTGTTAAACTGTGTCAAAGTGCTAGGGTCACATCATCAGCGATGACCGCCTGTGGGATGATGCGTACATTCGCTTGCAATGTGGCACATTGCGGAGAACGCACTGAAAGCGAAGTTCGGCACATGTTACAGATTTGTGAACATTTGCCTGCTAAAAGCATCCTGAGTAAGTGTGTACACATGCAGCTTGTAGAACGACTACTAGAAAGCTAGTAGGAGCAAGTTTATTGTATACTTTATTACCACTGTGAGGCAGCTCCATGGATGACCATCATAGTCTTGTGCCAGTAAGAGTATTGCATCTAGCAATGCTCTGAACGCATATGGTCACACCACACACTTTACCAAATAGTGGTTACCATGATGTGTTAGCATTCGGTGTGTATGGTGACAACAGATATCTGCTTGCGCCGGTTTTCTTTTTGCTGAATCACTTTTGTTTTTTCTTGGTGTCGTACGCCAGTAAACCTACATTTGTGGTTGTGCGGTGGACTATCTGGAGGTCTGATGGCAAATAATTAAATAATTAGTGTGTGAACGTGGGTACAAGTCCGTTTTCTACTTATTCGTGCAAATAGGTTTAAGAGTGGGATTAGAAATTTAAGCACCAGGTAATCGGGCATTTAATTTAATTTTTTATTTTATTCAACGACTACAGTTCTTTAAAACAGCTACGCCTGAAGAGCATACAGTCAAAAGAAAAAATATTTTGTGATGCACTATTTGTGTCATATTCTAATAAACATTTGGAGTCTTCGCTTCATAGCTTGTCAGTGATATGATCTAGAGCAGCGGTTTCCAATGGTTGACAGCGGTTCAAAGTCTTTCATTGGCGAGAACTTTTCTTTGCTTAGTTAAAAGAAAAGTTGAACCTAATTTTTTTATAGTACGGCCCCAGCCGCGCTTCACCGGTTGGGAAACTAATCTATAGGCTTGATGTATGCGGCACTGAGAAGCTTGTTTCGAGCCGATTAAAATGGTATATTGGAATGTGAAAATCAGTCAAAATTTGGCAAAAATATGAATTTGAGACCAAGTTCAACAAAAAACATTTTGACCCACAATATTTTAAGGCATCCGCATGCTCCTGTAAACCAAGTGTTTAACTTTGTATGGCATTATGCAGGCTTTGTTTTTAAAATCATAATTTGTTGAAGGCTGAAATGAGCTGTAGTCGGGTGGATGTGTTGGGAGCGGAAAATGATAAAGAAATTTTCTAATTAAAAACTAGATAACTAATGGTACTATGCGAAGCTGGGTTTCATTTTCCACCCTTAGTCTTAGATTAGGTTGACACGGTTTGGTGAACTTGTGTGTTAAGTCTGCTTCAATTGTAATTGATATTTTGTAAGACTGTAAGATTTTTCTCACGGAGTCGATCCTATTGAATTCAAAATGAAGTGCTTGCCGAGCTGAGCTACCGAGCTTTGTCTGGAAAGAAAATAACCTCGCTAAAACAAAGATAGATCCCTAGCGTACGACTGGACACTTAGGCTATGACACAGTATTTTTAAAAAGCGCCTGTTTCATTAGAATACTTTTTTTTTCAGAGTCTCAGGGATAGGGTGAAATGAATATAAATCTGATCTTAACTAATCATGTGTCATGACTCATGCAGAGCGGGTGAAAAGCTTGGCTCTGCTCGGTTACATATGATAAAAAGCTCCCCGAGCAGGCTCTGCATCGGTACAGCCTTAGTATTTTGTTAGTTTGGCATTTTCTGTTGACTGGCTGGTGGCAAGTTTTTTTTTACGTTTATGATACAGGAAAATCGGTACGTTGTGGCCAGGTATCGAAATAAGGGGGCAGGGTTTGCATTGCTTGTAGTGTCAGACGGCCAGTTTTTGAGCCCCGACACTTTGACCGATTTTCTGTACCTTCCGTAAACTGCCATCGTGTAAGATAAGACTTGAAATAGTCTTAAAATATTCCATGTGGCGATCTACTCTGAACTAAATATGTTATAATGATCAGCTTACACACTACACAGTATTCAAAGTACGTTTTGCAGCTTGGTTGAACAGTGAAGTTTCGACAAACCTTATGACTTTAAATAGTAGGGATGAATGGGTTGTGATTTGTGAACACATGCTTACGCTGCTTCCAAAATGATTACCGTAACTCTGTCGAGTGCGAATTTTCAACTAACAATGGGATTCCACTTAATTAGTGGTTCCGTGACATGTTAGTCTTCTTCAGGCGTTTTGTTTACGACGTTGGAGTTTAGTACTCCATTTTGACAAGCGATCGCTTTGTTTGAATTCACCTCCCACTGACCTTTACAATGTTCACCAGAAGTAGAGTCGAGTCTCCACTTTCGCGCGAGTTGGTAGGCCAGTTTTGGGTGGACGAGATGCTCAATGTCTGGAAAGGCTGGTGGCTGGATATCCATTAGGTTTTTGTTCATGTCATTCATGGTATTGATCGTAATGGATTCTAGGGCTCTTAGGTAGGCATCCCTGTAAGAGTTTGAAGAAAGGAGAGAGTTGGTTTTTTCCATGCTATTTTGTGTTTTGAATTGTCTGGTGTACAGCAATCGCATTCTCTTCCTTGTGCGTATTGGTTGCCGATATGTGGTCTAGTAAACGAATTTCTACACCTTCGGGTTTTGCCTACATAAATGGTTTCACATTCTTCACATGGCACTGAAAATTAGCACTCGACAGAGTTAATCATTTTGGAAGTAGCTTAAGCATGTGTTCACAGGGGTGAATGGGCAAAATCGGCACACTCTTACTTCTAATTATCTTTGGACAAAGTTAGAACATTAGGCATATAATTTGAGTTCTGGAGATGACAGTAGCTCGATTGTCGAAGAGATGCTTCAATACTTGTAGAAATTTAATTCAGAATATTTTTCTTAACTGTCATACGATTCTTCCCTGTGCCTTGCAAACAAATCGAACACAAATTTTACCGAGCACATTTGAACAGCTGTGCTACCACTCGCGGGATTTGATGTTTAAGTAATAATAATAGCGACTGGATTGTTTTGAAACGTGTTTTTTTTTTTTTTACCTTTGTTATTATTTTCTGCACTCTTCACACTAAAAGAACTTCACTATGGTATGTTTCGGTAAATGGCTGAATGTTGTTCATGAAGTGCTCGGGGTCATTAGCCTTATAGATCAGGATTCATTATTGCTGCTACTAAGTTCTTAATCATTCAACAGAAAACCTGAATACCTCTGAAAATATTTGCGAAAGGAATTTTGTCTTCAATCTCGTGAATTTCGTGCAGGAAGCTTCCTTGTTATGAAATTAGAGCACACGTTGTCGTGTCCCGCGCAGATGCAAAAAATGCACTCAGTCGAATACTTAACCTCCGTCGCATCCTCGCTCAGCCAATTAATAAATAACAAAACAGTAGGACCCCAGAATATATGCACATCATTTTTTTTTTTGGTGCAATAGTGTTTTTTTTTTTTTTCAATATATTTAATTCTTAGTGAGCAAATTGCACCTTTATAACCAATATGAAGTGCAATAACTGTTTATTCTCGAGTAAACGAGTTCTAAATCAAAGTCTGGTTGTGAGTCACAAATGTGCTAAATTAAATAAAAACTTAATGGAGTTTTATGTTTATTGTTTCAGGTTTGCTCTAGTTGATTTTGGGTTATCCCAGAAAACAGATGCTCCAAGGACTAGAAGCAAGTCTGCAAGTTCTGTAACTACAAAAGCAGCCAAAGCCGACAGTGAGAATTTCCCCGTTCCAACGCTGCGAAGGGTATCTTTCACTGATGTTTCTTCAAAGCGGAAGTTCGAAACAGTCAGCCCACACAAGGTTTGCATATTTTGTTATGCAGTGATGCATTTGTAGCTTTACTAAAAATACCATTTAAACAATGTTAACTGCCGTGTCGGTCATGAAATTGTTTAAAATTATTCTGGGAGTATACAGTAAGCAATCTTTATAACGAGCAATGTAACGTTCCAAACATGGCCATTGTGCAGAAAATTCTTATACAGACGTTTAATGACAATGCTGCTACATCAGCTGTAGGTACATCAATCCCTGAAGAGTACAGTCGCTTGGGTTTTTGGCCCAATCACCTTTGACCAGAATTTTTGGTTCTACTTGTCTTCTGACACTTGGAGATTGGGACTGGGCCCCAATGCCTGGCCTGGAGCTTTTTTACGGACAGCAACCTGCTGTCAGCCTACCTTCTTGAAGTCGCTGCTGTTTACATCAGCTGTTATTCCTACTAAACAAATGTACACCCGTGTGCCAGTCGCGCGATGCTAGGGGACTGGGCCCCAATGCCTGGGTCCCGAGTTTCTTTTGTTGAGCGATCCGTGGTTCGCCTAACTTCTTGAAGAAGCTGCTTTTTGCGCCGATTGTTATCCCTGCTACTGCTCTCTGCCCCTATGCTTATACACCCGGGCCCGAAACCCTTTTATGAGTCGCGTCCTGCTGTCCACCTACTTCCTTGTAGATAGACTAGACACTGCTGTTTTCATCAGTTGTTCCACCACTATAAAATATGTCCAGGCACTCTGGGCTCATGGTTCGAAGACCGAAGACTGCGGCCGGACACTGGGCCTTCTGTGAACTGCAGTTGCTGTCCACTTGTCTTGGATGCTCCCTCTATCCGGCACTATCTGGACGATCCTTACGCCCAGACACCCAAGCGCCTGTACATTTCTGTTCCTTCACCGATAACCACGGCCCTGAGTGCCTTTTTCTGTGATCCGCTTATGCTCACTGTCTTCCAGGACTGGAATCCCTTGACCACTCTTAAGATTTACAACTACAACAGCCAGTCGATCTCCCTTCAATCGATCTCCTTTACAAGCCCTGGACTGCGCTACGGGCCTCCTGCTTCATCTTCAGTATCTTTTAGCTGGATGTTTTGTTTCAGAACAGGACTGGGCCTGTTGGCCCGTGACCTGTGGCCCGTTAGCCCGTGGGCCCAACATGTCCATACTAGTCGAGTCGCTGGTCCCTTTCACGACGATCCGATCTTTGCTTGCAGGCGGTCAACCATTCCTCTTGTGGTGCACTCCCTGGCCTCTCCAGACCGGCCTGTGCTACAAGTTGTCATGCTTCGTTACTTGAGTTTCCATATTATTATACAGCAAGATGGGATCGGGCCCATCTATTCACGACCTGGGCACCTAGTGGGGCTCGCTCCAGCACAACCTCAAGAAGGACGAGGTCAACCAGCTCACTACAGCAGAACACCAAGCATCTTATTCTTGCTACGACCGACTCATCGTCTCTAATCATACCATATGATCACGGTCGCTTCAACCAGCATCACACATGCCTAGATCTGCCATAGTGCTTAGTGTCTTGTCTCCTGGAACCTTGTCCCCAAGCTTATCTACTGAACAAGGACCCTTCGTCTATAACGAACTTGGCATGCAGCTCTACTTCGGCCTCTGCTCTCCTGTCGTCCGTCTCGACTACAGCCCCACAGGACGGGTCTGTCACGAATGTCTAGCAGCGCCTTTCGGTCCACTAACCCAGAAGCATGGACTGGCCCCTGGCTACGACGCCTAGTCTCTACCGAACCATTATATACCCTGACAACAAACCCCATTCGTCGGATTATCCAACTGCCTCCTCATCAGGGCTGGAATCCCTTGACCACTCTTAAGATTTACAACCAGTCTGTGTTTCCCGAGCCGTTCCATCACACCCTGTATCGTATCGATCCTCTTTTTTTCTTTCATGAAGATTTTCCCTTCTGACAATCGACTGTCCTCGTTTCCTCTGTTTCAAGCACGACCTTTTAGGGAAGAACTACTTCCGAATTCTCCACTATCATACCGGTCTCACCATCATTCCGTCATAAAAACCAGAGACAGCTCCATGGTTTCTCTCTATGATCTATGCAACGCGCACCTGCATCTGCTGCTTGCACGCCTTATGCTTAGGTCACGAGCCGCATCATTACAGAAGCCAGGCACACTTACATGAATCTCGTGTTCACCCGTTACGGCACTTAGCATCCATCCAGGTACCCATTCGGCCAGTAATTTCTTCTGGATTTGTCCACAGTGGGTGAATGGCGATGGTGAACATTCTTTTGTATCATCAGATTTTTTTATTTTGGATTAGTCAGAAGGGTCTGACTCCTCTTTCTTCTACTGTCAATAAATTCCTGGGTCCTGAGGATGAGTGGGAGGGATAAGGAAAACCCCCATTTGGGCTCGTCTGGCCGCATGAAGCGGTCGCACGGACACTGTCATTCCTTCGGCTCCCCCTCCCCCCTCCCATTCCCCATCCACACTGTCAACTGTGGTTTGTTCTCCTGTTGGAACTTCTGATTGACTACCCCAGGACACTGCCCGTGGAGGACAATCTGCTCACCCAGCAGAAAGGAAAGATTGAACACCAAGAGCTACCAGTCCTCGAACTACATGCCTGGCTGCTGTCCTCCTGCTTTTCCAAGCGGATGGTCCCATCAGGCAGGATTCGTCGGCGCTTCGTAATGCCTCCTCACTTGGGCCTGCCTCTACTCAAGTGAATTATCACTTCGGAAAAAGGAAAACGAGGATGTAAACTACTTAAGCATGGACAAAAACTAGTGATGTGCAGATGCCAATAGCGATACCTTGGAATCGGCCGATTCTATGGTTCGGACTCGGAAAATTTCCACAGATTCCAAGCAGATTCCATCAAAATAGGTTCCCTGAAAAAAATCCGTCCCAACTGAAGCTTAATTTTAAATTGATATATTCGGAAAGAGTTACCCAAATATGAATTAATGAAACTTACAAGCCCAAATAATTTATCCAAGCTAATATCATCGCCCGTTTGTTTTGTTTCACTTTCCATGTTCTTGGACAGATTTAGTTCTTCCTTGTAACGATCAGATGCGAGAGCACGCGAAACCTAGCCGAGGCCTACACAAATTTAAGAGCAAGTGTTGATCACGTTCTATTAAGAGCGCCGTTATTATAACCAGAGTATAATTTTTTTTGTTGGAAGGGTGGAAGATGAGATCATTTCATGTGAATAAATTTTAGGTTGTGGGGAGCATGTAAAAATAAATCTGGGAAACGGTTGAAGGAAAATTATAAGCCAAACTGTCCCAGAAACTTACTACAGTACATGGTTAAATTAGCCCTGGTATTGATATCTGTGTATCGGTGGAATCGACAGATGGCATCGGTATCGGTTGGATCGGCATCGGAAAATTGGTATCGGCACACCACCAACAAAGGCCCTCGGCCTGCTTCCAACTTGGTTTCGCCTCCTTCCAAGACATCCACCTCCTCCTCCCCTTCTGAGTAAGGAAAATGAATGTAACAAGTGTTCCATCGTCCAGTCTTCCCAGCAGGAAAAGAAACTGAAAAGGCTCCTTTGCACTTAAAGCATGAACCTGAACTAGATCATAGGGTATCTAGGAACCAAGTCATCCTTCGGATCAAGACCATGGAAGTGGGATTTGCCTATGATAACACGGACGAATGCTCAGCCACCACCATGTGTGTCCACTAGAAATCTTTCAGGCTGACTCATGGTAATGCGTGACCATCTTCACTTCGTAGCACTTCATGAGAGATATATGCATCAAATCGGCTGCTTTGTCTCTCTTGGACCTCTTTGTACATCAGAAGATTCAAGGGAACCGCTGGGATCCCACCATTGAGTCTGTTGAAGTCTCGACCATACAAACGTTTTTAATATTTTGCTATCCTAAAATACTGACCCTATTACCCACCCTGCCTCTGACCATGTGCCCTGACAATCAAGGTGTCTGCCACTCGGTGCTTGCGTGGCACTGGAGGTGCCCGGATCTGGCTATCATGAGGTGTGTTGGTTGGAAAGAAGCAGGAGATTGCAGGAAATTATTACAACATTTTAATTGGGTAGGTATTGTAGTATACTCAAAATGCCAAAAGTTGCATTTTACTGTGGCTCACTTACAATGTCAACAGTACTTACACAACAGCCAAACGAAAGCAAACTTACACTAATTTGCCGCAAATTTTCAGTAGACTGCTGAAAAATGCACGTTGCAATATGCCGCAAATTAGTGGATGTTCGCTCTGATTTAGCTATTGTGTAAGTATTGTTGACATTCTAGATGTAAAAACAGATTTAACCCATTCACGCTTTACCCATTTCAGGTTTTAAATTGTTTAGCTTGTTAAGATTTTTGTAACATTTCTTTTCTCTAGTCTATTATAGGTTCTCCTGACAGGAAAAGAATTGCCCTTGGGAACTTGTCAAGCAATGATCTTAACGCTCAGCATGGTACTGCTGTTCAGCCAGCTGTTGCACGTCTTCTTTTTCCTTCCCCTTCAACACCTGCTGCTTTAGCTTCGAGTCATGCTGGCTTCACACGGCTTGTTCCCCCAGCCTGTGGCAGCGGTAATACTCCCCGCAATATGAAGATTAGCAGCTTGGTGAGACCCCTTTCACGAAGCCTCCAGAGTAATACAGCTCAAAAGCCAAAAAGAGATTACCAGAATGTGAAGACTTGCATATCTCAAGCTGCCATTCCATCCTGCACCTGCAATTGTATCGAAAAATGGCAAGTTTGCAAACTTTGTGTCAGTAGGTGAGAATCTTTTTTTTTTTTTGATTGCTGGTTGTACAAATCTTTCAATTTGTTTAATACTTATTACTGAAAAAAGTAGCATGAATTGGTTTTGTTTCCAAGAAGGTTTGTTTTCCAAAAGTGATATTGTCACTAGTGGTCGACCGAAACCAAGTTTTTCACTTTCGTCCGAAACCGAAACTACAACCGAAACCAGTTATTTAATTTTGGCCGAAACCGAATTCATTGCCGAACCTGGCAATTTGGTTTCGGCCGAAACCGAAACCTGTACCGAAACTGGTACATCAGTTTCGGCCGAAACCGAAACCACTACCGAAACCGGAACCAGAACCTAACCTGAACAATATGAGTTTTAATAATTAGACAAGCAAGGACAAAATAAAAAAATCATGAGTGTGTGGTTTTTCGCAGACATAGTCTAGATTGGAACGCACAGCCCGGTTTACCCATTTCCCGCCCTACGCTGAGCAAATCAACATGCGTCCACCAGCCCCCCCTCACTCCCCCCCCCCTCCAAAAAAAAATAATTTCAGAATTTAAAAAAATAAACTGTCAATGTGGAAAGACTTCAAATCTTTCGTTTGCATTTTTTTTTGGTTAAAAGTCTTGTTTTACTTAAATAACCATTATTTCGTGTCAGTGAGGAAAGTCCAATTCACTGGAAAAGGGCTTCATTCAATAAGTATAAGCTTTGCTTGAAAGCGTAAACAGAAATAAAAGCATAAATTACGTCTAGTGCAACGAAGCCATACATATGTTTGAATTTGGATTGAAAGAAATTGTTTTTATTATTGATTAGCGTGGGCATGGCAAATGAAAGCAGGATTTGTGATGGCGCCTCTGTGCATTTCTAGGATGTAGCCTAGTTGGTCTACGGAAACTGGCTACTGCTGGGAGGTGGAACTTGGTTTCGGCTTCACCGAAACTGCAGCATAGGATTCGGCCGAAACCGTAACTGAAATAAGTCAAACCAGTTTCGGCCGAAACCGAAACAGCTGTAACTTCATGGCCGAAACCAGAACCGAAACTAAAAATTTGCCAGTTTCGGTGCCGAAACGAAACCGAAATTTGGTCGACCTCTAATTGTCACCTGGCTTTTCATTTTATAATTTTTTTTCCAAAATGACGATGTTGAATGGACAACAAACTGCAAATGATGTACATACAAGTACCCAGGTGTTTGGCTTCTTTACAATCTTTGTGCTCTGACCTGAATTCTTGGGTAGTATTTGTGGTTTTTGCCAAAGCTTATCAAAACGACAGGGATCGACCCAAGTCCACAAAAACTCGATGCCGGATAAGGATAACTCTGGTTACTCATTGAACCAGATTCTGACTGGACCACAATTTGTTTTACTGGAATATTTGTCACTATGAGAAATACTTGTTTTGCAATTACCGTAAATCGTGGATTAAACGCCCATGGGCTTATACAGTTAATTTGGCAAAAATAGAGGAGTGGGCTTTAAATCGAGCATTATCAATTTTCTAACCTTTCTGGACATCTATTACAGAAAATTTGAAACTTTTGAACGATCTCTGAAAGACCAATTTTTACATCCTTTTAATTGCTGTGTAGAAGGGAGGAGGCTTAGGTGAGAGATGCCCAGGCCTTGTGCAGGTGCTAGGAGCTAAGGAAGAGTCCTCTATTACTACAGGGAGGGAGAAGGGGGCTAGTAAACATAGCAAGAAGTACTGTCTTTATTCACATCATATAATGTTTAGAAAAACGACAATTTGAGGGGTGGGCTTTAACTCACTGTTTCATGTTTTTGACTTTACAGCATTTTAGGGGGTGGGCATTAGCTTCAACTGGGCTTTTAATACACGATTTATAGTATTGCATACAGCTTTGGTTTTGTTTGTAGGATTTCCTTTGAAATGTTTCCAAATGTATGTACCTTCACATTTAGGCACTGTTTCTATAATCGCACGACTTTCACTTCGAAGATGAAACGAGGATCGGTCGTGTCAACTTGCCAACCTGAAGCGGTGGTGACTAAAACCATAAATTATTTCTAGTTGAAATAAAAAATGCAAGACAAAATTTGCTCAACAATCTCTAGGACAGAGCGGGACGAGCGACTGGAACATGGCCACATTACAGTAGGGACATCCTTCCAGTATAGTTGTGCCGGACCTTTGACATTTTCATGCAGTATTCAGTTCGGTTGAAAACTGTACCGAATCCAGGCACAAATACCACTGGGGTGCCAGCACCATATAAAGGAAGGGGCAAAGATCATGTTAGGTACTTTTGTTCTATCTATAGTAAGAAACCTATGTGTCCCCCCATTTATTAGCTTCTCACTCTCGATGGATTGCCCACCATGGCTTTGCCATCAACCATCTGACAAGCTGCTGGAAGAAGAGTCGGTGCACATGCTTGTAAAGGGTTCCGTCGCCTTTCCTCCTACGAAACACCTGGTTTCTACAGCTCTAAACGCATTATCCCCAGGAATGGAGGCACATGTATGATATTCAAAACTATACACACTCGACGGGTTCCTGCAGAGAAACCATTTCCAAATGAAAACGGTGGCATCAGTGTGAATCCTTTCAACAGGGCGAAATCAGTTTCAGCGGGTCTGGAAAACTCTTGCCTTCACGTCTCCCTATACCCGTCTATCGTCCACCTCTTCCAGGTTGTGCCAGGAGGACAAAAACACCACTTCGAGTTGATACCGTTTGATCTCGGAACGGGGTACAGCCCAGCCAGCGTCCTCGCTTTCACCGTATCGGATCGTTTGTCAAACGAAAGTGGGAAACTGGTGCAATGCCTTCTGGGATGTGTGTTGGGACGCCACTTGTTTGGGAGATATGTTAAGAGTACTGGGTTAGGGCAGAGAGCATAAATAAATATATTTAGCTAATAACAAAAGGTAAGTATTTTTGGATAAGAAAAGACTAATTTTGTCCTTAAAATTCCGTTTTCTTCTCTGATCAAGTATGTATTTCTTACTATCTGTAAAATACTAACCTCTAGTATGTGCCAAAATCGTTTTTGATTTGCTTTTCTACCCGAATCTTTTAAACCTTATAAAACCTTTGCAACACTGCAATGAGGTTAGCTACTCTGCCACTTGGAGCGCAACAATCGCATCTCCCAACAATGCATCACCAACCTTCAAACAACACGTCGTTTTTCGTGTACAGACCAGTAAGGTTGTGTTGTCTGTACTCTGCTTTTCATTGTTCGAAACTGGCGAATCGCTGGTTGGTTTTCTCGATCTGTAGCGATGGCCGCTTGGAAATTATGGAAGATGTTGGATTCTGGGGAGTTTCCGGTGGGTTCCTGTTTAAAGACTAGTGGTGTACCGATACCATGGTTCCGATTCCAGTTCCGATACCAATAGACCGGTTCCGTACCGTTCCGATACCGGTTCCGATTACCATATGGCAATGCCACAGCGAATTGAAAAAAATTAATAATAATGAATTATTTATGTTCAGAGTGTACAGGGTTCTGCCGTATCAAATTTTTATGATTTACATAAATTTTTTAACAAAAATTGTGATATATACAAATTTGTAGAAATAAAATTAAAAATTTAATTAAATAAAAAAATTAGATTAAAATTAATAAAAATATTAAAATAACGTGTCACTTATTTTTTTTTAAATAGGTTTTTTGTTTCCTGCATTAACGCCAAGCCCTTTTTCTACTGGCACTGATATGATTTAAAATTTTTGCTTTCTGAATATATCAGATTTAATTTAAAAAAAAATTAAAATTAAATAGAAAAAAAAAACTAGTTTAAAATAACTAGAAAATTGAAACGATTTTTTAAATTTTGCTCTGGACCTGCATTTTAAATAGGATTTTTGCTTCTTGGATTGGTTCAAGCCCTTCAGTGAAGCTGATAAGATTAAATTTTTTTTTCTTCATAATGATAATTAATGATAATAAAGTCCTGACATCCTTAAACAAACAGGAATCAACTGTAACGTATCCTGCTTAGTATATTACCATCCTAGATGGGATTTTATGGTTGTATGATGCAAACTACTCAACAAAAGTTGGTGTAAACAGTTAAGTGGCCAACTAAAAACGCGTGAATATGTGTTATTCATCCAAGATTCTACTATCAAGCACAGTTTTACGATGATTTAAGCTACTGAAATTAATTTTTTTGTTCCCAAGACCTCTAAATATTCATGTCAACTATCGCAGACCTCTGGAAAAGGTAAAGTAGATGACAAGATCAAGTGATTTAGTGGTCTCTGCCGATTTTTGAAAGGTAGTCAGTATCGGCAAACGAAGATAGCGGTTCCGGTACCGGTTCCGATACCACGAGGTTTAATAGTGGTGTACCGATTTCGATACTGGTTCTGAGTACCACGGAACTGTACTCTACGGATGGGTCGGTTTCATTTTTTTGACATCGGTTCCGGTTTCGGTTTTCAAGCCTACAAAACTGCGGTTTCGGTGTCGGTTTTTGCCACCCTCTACCCCAACCATATATTTATACATTTTTTTCTTATATCAGTAGTATTACTAGCTTCTAACTCGCTCCTCCTTTCACTTTCAGCAGCGTCATAGACCATGGGTTTTGCTATGGCACCATTTTCCTCTTCTGTTTTTTGTTTTAAATGACTAGGAGCGTTGCATACAAAATGATAATTGTTAAAAAAAAATTTAAAACAACCAATCAATGTTCGATTTTTCGAACACCGTACAAAAACCGTCACAAAATCCGAATCGGTTTCAGTTTTCAGTAAAAACCGAAAATTCGGTTTCGGGTACCGACCCATCCCTACTGTACTCAGAACCGGTATCGAAATCGGTACACCACTATTAAAGACCCCAGATGATATTCATCCCGCTTGCAGGAAATGCAGGTCCTGCAATTTCACGGAATCAAGATGCGGTTTGTGTGATTTTTTGGACTCGAAAGTGGTGAAGAAGATTTTAAATACCTGGAAGAAGTCTGACCAGCGGCGTGTGCAACTGGCCAAGAAAGCGGCTTTGGTTCCTTCCACGTCGACCCTAAAAACCCCGTTAGATTTACGTATGGAAGAGATGAGTACTGATTTGGAAATGCCGTTGGTATTTTTGTCTGAAGGGGCTAGCCGAGGTGCCGGGAGTTAAGCCTAACGCGACGGCGGTAGTTAGTGTCTTTTTATATCGCCGGCTGTTTCTTCACTCCTTGCAAAATCCCCTATCGATCTGGGAAATTTGGAACTGATCGTGAATGCAGTAAAGGATGCTGGTAAGGTGGACTTAAACATTAGGTTGGACTTGTTGTGTGATGAGTTGTTGGAAGAGAACAGTTAGACTAGTGCAGCGGGTTTTGCGTTACTGCAGGAACAGATGGCGTTCTTTGCATCAGCCGCGGCTCGCCCATCGCCAATCACGGCCTCGGCGGTGGCGCCATCTTCCGGCGCGGAGCAGAACTTAGTGTTGGACGCGGGAGAAGTCCGTTCAAATGTGGTGAAGGCGGCGGTGCTGGAAAAAAAGTGTTGTGGGAGAAAATGAGGCTGCCGGCACAGGGTCAGTGGCTGCACGGCAGTCGGTCACGTCTAGACCGAAGCTGTCTGTGGGGGGGGGGGGGGGGCAGTTGCAGTGGAAATGTGTTGGTGAAAAGCAACTCGAAGGACAAGAGAATCCCCAAAAAATCCCGGAGTGGTGTTGGACTAGTGAAACGGGATTCAGCCTCGTTGGACTCTTCCTAGAAAAGGGAAAAAGACCCTCGCTCGGGGCGTGGTAAAAACCATTAGACCTCGGCGGTGCCATTTGTTGAGCAGGCAAGGACAATCGCCATGCCTGGGACAAGGCAAGTTCTCCAGAATCAGCAGGGGACTGACGATTCGCAAAACGGGCAAAGGGATGTTCACAAGCGTGATAGAGCGGAGTGCGTCTCATCGCATCGCATCGCTCGTCGCCGTCAGCCCGCCCTGCAGAAGCTGGCCTCCCGATTGTGTGTAGCTCGTCGTCACAGGGCTCGGTTGCCTCGCCGGCAGTGGAGAGTGGTGCATCGCCGTCGTGTTCATCTCTTCATGTTGACAATTTGCAGCCACCATGCAAGAAGCGCAAAGTTGTGTTTGGATGTGGCGCTGATGAGTCGCAGCTGCGTGTGGAGAAAGACATTTTTGATGAGGGCCCGGATTTTAGTACTTGGGAGGAATTTTCGGCGGCGGTTTACCGGAACCTGAAAGACTCGGGCTACTGTCGTCAGTTCGTTCCACTTGAAGTAGACCCGGAGGACCCGCCAGATGAACCTTTGGTGTATGCAGGGGGCCCACGACTTGTGCCAATTCACATTCCTCAGTCGGAAGTGGCATTCGCTCAGCTGCTTAATGTCGAGGCTCAGACTCGGAAGGCGTGTAAGAGGGTCACCTGGTCGAACCCCCCCCCGCTGTTCATGGACGCTTCAACCACCGGCTGGGGAGCGCACTTTGGTCCCCATCAGATGGCGGGAGTGTGGACTACCGAGTAGAGCCGTTTACACATCAACGTTTTGGAGATGAGGGCCATTCGGTTAGCAGTGTTGGACTGGAAAGGAAGGCTAACAGGAAAGTCGTAGTGGTCATGTCAGAAAATACAACGACGGTGGCTCACATCTAGAAGGGCGGAGGGACTCGCTCTTCGTCGATGATGGATGAAACAACAGCTTTACTTCAGCTTTGCGAGTCCCTGCAGTTGTCCTGCCGCGTCACATCGCAGGGAAGCTAAATGTGTTGGCAGACGAGCTGTCGCGCCAGAAGATCCCTACGACGGAATGGCGACTAGACCCCACCCTTTACCAGGCGTTGTTTCAGAGTGGGGGAAGACGTGGGTCGACCTTTTTGCCACCCGTCTCAACAGTCAGCTCCCATCCTTCGTTTCCCCTTTCCCGGATGTGGCAGCGTGGGCGTCGGACGCCTTCTTCCTGGATTGGACAGGCCTTTCTGCGTACCTGTTTCCCGCCTTTTTCTCTGCTTCAAGCGTGTCTGAACAAGATCCGCAAGTCTCCGGGAGAATTCATTTTAGTTGCTCCACTGTGGCCAGCGGCGTCATGGTATCCGGATCTGGTGGAGTTGGCAAAGGAGGACCCAGTAGGCCTGCCCCTGTCAGATTCCATCCTGACTCAGCACAACGGTGCTCCACCCGTCTCCTGTGATTCTTCATCTTGACAGGTGGAGACTGTGACGAGCATTCTTCGGATGAGAGGTTTTTCGCCGGAGGTGATTACGAGGATGCTGGGGAGCCTACGGTCTTCTTCAAGGAAGTATTATGAGGCGAGATGAAAGATTTGGTTTCACTGGTGCGGAGTGAAGGACATCAACCCAACCTACCCATCAGAGGCCGATATGCCGTCATTCCTCCAGGAGCGTTTTTCTAAAGGACTGACCCCGAGTGCCATTAAGGGGTACAGGTCCGCTATCAACTCCGTTCTGACCTGTTTGGGAAACAAGCAGCTAGTGAACAGCGAGGGCCTGTCCCGCTTGATTCGGGGTTTCGGCAACGCGAGGCCGAGAGTGAAACAGTTGTTCCCAAAATGGGATGTGCCCCTGGTGCTGTCGAGTTTGGAACTTGCCCCATATGAACCGATGTGCTCTGCGTCTCTGTTACTCCTTTCTCAGAAAACGCTCTTTTTGGTGGCATTAGCAACGGCAGCTCGGCAAAGCGAACTTGCGGCTTTGACAAGAGATGAGGGCAACATTCGTTTTGCGCAGGGTTGGTCTTCTGTTGTAATTGCCTTTCCGCCCTGGTTCCGCGCAAAAAATCAGCGAACGGATGCCCCTCCCAAGCCGTTGGTAATAAAGGCGTTGAAACCATTGGTGCACCCGGAGGGGACGGAATGAACCCAGTGCCCAGTCCGGGCCCTCCGTTATTACCCGGAGAGGACAAAACAGCCTGGAGGAGAACTGCCTACCAGAACTCCGTTGTTCCTGCAGTGTGGCCAGAAGACAGGGGGTATCCTTCCTCAGCCGTTGTCTCCGTCGAAAATGGGAAGATGGATTTGCCAAGTCATCAGGCAGGCCTACGAGCAGGGTCCGGATCATCTGGATCTGCCTGGGAATGTGCGAGCCCATGAGTTGCGGGCTTTGGCGGTGTCTTGGGCTTTTGCCTTTGGATAAGTAGTGGCCTGTGTGACATTATCTGCGTGATGTCGATTGTAATGAAGGGGCCGTGTTGCTGCGTCCCCACGTAGTGGCAGGAAGTGTGGTGGCGATGTAGATTGTTGGAAATGTGCACACTGGTGAAAGTTCGACAAGACGCAAGGCAGTGTCTTCAATGTCGCCATGCCCACTGGAACTTTCCCTAAATGGGGGAGAGAAGGTGGGGTGAATTGAAGTGGAGCTTTTGTGCTGCGTCACGTAGGAGTCCTACGATTGACGGTGGCAGGGTACTCCATGAAGTGAAATTGCATTCTGGTGAGATCCCAACCAAACACAAAGCAGTGTTCCAAGGTTGGGCCAAAAGAACTTTATCCGAGTGGACTAAAGGGGAAGAATGCATCTTGTGCACAGCGTAGAGTACACAGTGGAAAGGTGGACTGCGTCATTGCCGCCAAGCAGGCTGGAGCAGTGATGTGGACAGGCTGGTACCAGGGATCAACCCGACGGACAGATTAGAAGGTGGGTACAGTCCTTAGGTGACATATGATTAATGTCTGTGTACTATAAAATTACATTGAGTGCAATGCAACGAGGTTACAGGGCTTGTGCTGTCCGCCAGCCTATTGGACAAATTCAGCACATACTAGAGGTTGGTATTTTACAGAGAGTAAGAAACGACAATTTTAACTTGATTAAAATTAGTTTTTACTAACCTAAAATACTTATCTCTAGTAGGACCCGCCCAGCCTCCCCGCTTCGCAGAACCCTGTGAGATTGAGGGTGTCTGGAAAACGAAGTGATGTTTGAAGGCTGGTGCTGCATTGTTGGGATATGGGATTGTTGCACTCCAAGTGGCAGAGTAGCTAACCTCATTTCATTGCAAGTATTGCAAAGGTTTTAAACGTTATAAGGTTTAAAAAATACGGGTAGAAAAGCAAATTGAAACAGATTTTAGCACATACTAGAAGTAAGTATTTTAGAATAGTAAAACTAATTTTAATCAAGTTAAAATTGTCTTTTTTATAGATTGATATTTTATGCAGTTACTGTCTTTCCTTTTTTATTAGAGGTAATCAAGTTGCTGCCAGAGCTGGAACCCCCGGTTTCAGATCACCTGAAGTTTTATTGAAGCATCCCCGTCAAACCACCGGTATGTGTAAATAAGATGAGGGTTATCGCCCATGGACACTTGCAGTTAATTTGGCAAAGTTGGGGGTGGGTGTTAAATAAACCATTACCTCAAGCAATGGTTAACGATTTACATTTGTCACGGCTGTCAATTGCATTTCAATCTCGCGCTGGTGTTGCTGCTCACTGATATCTATTTCCTCACTGTCGATCTCCACTTACCTTTCAATTTGTGGTTAGGCCTGGGTATATTAGGTTCTGGATGTTAGGATATGCTGGCGGCTGGATTTTCATTAAGGGGACTCCTTCTTCTGCAAAGGCTCGGAGGCAAGTCTGTCTGGGAATTCAAAATGAGCATAGTAGAGGTTTTGTCCCATTGAATTTCATGGGGCGTGTGGGTGGTGTACGGACCTTGAAACCCTTTCGAGTCTCTCCCACGTGTACAGTATCACACTCCTTACACAGTATTTTGTATACTCTCTTCAAAGGTTTATGGGCAGTTTGGGGCAAGGTCTTTTATTTTTCAGATTGTGCTTTAGTTCAGGTTGCAATTTGACAGCTTGTAGTAAAGATTTTTGTAATTTTTGTGCAACTCATTATTTGGAATCTGTAGATTTCAACTTCTGAAAGTGGTCCCAGTCTTGCCAGTTGGTCAATAATTGTCGAATTGGTCGGTTTTTTTTTTCCAAGTCTTTAAAAGTCGATAAAGTTTTGTTACGTTGATGAAAGTCTATAAAAGTGGTGAAATAAATATACAGTATTGCAAGAAGCTACATTACCGTATGTTTTTTTTTTAATATTGGCGGTTTGTCACGGTCTCTAAGCAAGAGCAGTTATAAAACGTGAAATTCCAGATTCACTTCGAAAAACGAACTCTTTGAGTTGCTGTCAGTCAAAAAGCTGAGATCGAAAACTATTTTTCATGTCGCGTATTAAAGTGACATGCATACTTAGGACTTAGTTGACATGAAACTTGATGGCCCGAAAAAGCTAAATTGTAATCCAGGGCTCGAAATGAGCGGTATCACATCGTAATTTGCACCGCAATTTTAGACATTTGCAATGCAAGACTGAAATTTTTATAGCAGTTTAGCGTTGCAACATCACTGCCAAAAAATGTACAACTGTTGAAAAATCAGTGTGAAATAGTCGTGGCCCTTTTACAATAAAACTATTATTTATAACATTAAAGCCAATGTTAATTTGCCAGCACGGAGCGACAAAGGTCCAGCTTACAGTAGCTTGATTTTTCCCTATTTTCATGCGTTTAAGCAGAATTACACTTTTAACGAAAATACAAGGTGTGAAATGTTTATACATGTTTGACTAAAGAAAAGTACTAATTCAAAAGGGTTAAGCAACAAAAAAAAGTGAAGGGGGGAGGGGTCAGCGTACGAACAATTGTTTTTTTTTTGTTTGTAACAACCTTAGACCAAACGTTATCACTTACAGCGTTGGTACCAGCGAAATTGAATTTCTGCACAATTTTGACAACTAAAAATGTATGAATTAATAATTGTGCAATTTTGATCGTTCTTCATAACGTGTGTGACTTGTGGATAGCTTGTTTACCTTTTTTGTTTATAAACTTGAAATGTTTACCTACTCTTATACTGTCATTTAGGTAAGTGTCTGCCAACGGATTTAACAAGGGATTGTCGTCGACAACTAGGTCATTAGCGCCAGTAAATAGGGCTACGCTGATACAGATACTAAATCAGATCAAATACTTATTTATATACAGGGTGGTCCACACAAAATGACGACCAAAGATTTTCAATTTTTCTAGTCCAACTTTTCTAGTAATTAGTACCCCTCAGAACCAGGATAGGACAAAAATCAAAGCTAATGAAACAAGAAGATTTCTGTCCTTTTCTGGTTCTGAGGGGTGCTAACTAGAAAAGTTGGACTTGGAAGAAAATCTTGGGTCGTCAGTTTTGTTGTGGACCACCCTGCATTTGTGCCAAGAATTTTAATTTATGTTTTGCCTTGTCTTAGTGACTTGCTTGCATTTGCGGTTTTTCATATTTTTAGTTTGTATGTGTCTGATGAGGTTTTATTTATTAGATATTTAGTGGATATTTGATCGATATTTTTACACTGGAAAGGTCGATAATTCGATATTTTTATGTGTAAGGATCTCTGGCAACCCTGAGTGGTCCGATCAGGTCCAAAATTTGTATGTGCCATGCCATAAATACTAATTTAATTTTTGCTAAATTGCCCACGTTGGCATGTTATACAGTATAACCTCATTGATAAGAACTCTGATAAGAATTTCCGCTTGATACTAACTTTTTTCAATATTTTGCTTGGTCAGCTATTCATTCAGCACTAAATATATAAAGGTACGGATAAGACGAACAAATGTTTACAATTCCGGCTTATTTTTATAAATTTGCTGTTCGTAACAGTTTCTCTCCCCCTCCCCCCCTCCCTTGAAGTTTGTCTTTCCATGTAGAACATTGATATTTGCGCAAGCGCGAAGGTCAAGGATGAACATAGTGTTCAAGTATAAAAGGTTTAACTCACTCAACTGGTTTTGCACGTCGGCGAATTTTCGATCCTTTCCGCGGATCTTCTTCAGGCCTAATTAAAGTTATATACACTATTTACACATATTCATGACGAATTTCCGGAGCACTACATCCCGTCCTTCTTCTTTGCTCGTGGTGGTTGATGGTGGCCGTTCTGCGAGTTTGAATTTAATTGTTTAAATTTAATTGTTTAATTGTTTAATACTAAACTACCAGTTAAAACAGTCACCATCCCTTACCTACAATCTATCTCCGAACCCATCCGTCGCATCCTTGAAGAAGCCAAATCCGCACAAGGTTCTCCACACCCCCCAACATCAAAACACTACTTCGACCAAGACCACCACCCATCCACCCCACCCTTCAAACCAATGTTGTGTACCGCATTCCATGCCTACAGTGCCCCACCACCTACGTAGGCCACACCAAACGCATGATCAAAACCCGAAATGCTGAGCACAAATCAGCTGTTCAACAATTCGACCTAAATGATGGGCTAGCAGTACATTTCGTCAACACAGGCCATCTTCCCGACTTCCAGAACACTGAAATCCTTTTTAAAGAGAAGAAACTCTACCCCAGACTAGCCCTAGAATCCATCACCATAGATCTCCAAAAACCAACCCCCTGCAATCTCACCAAAGGGGCCTTCAGAAACGTAAATGCACTCGTTCCCCACCACCTACAACGAAAACCCATCCCAGCACTGAAGCAAACCCAAGCCGACCCAATCCCAACAGGGGCCATAAAACAATTAAATTCAAACTCGCAGAACGGCCACCATCAACCACCACGAGCAAAGAAGAAGGACGGGATGTAGTGCTCCGGAAATTCGTCATGAATATGTGTAAATAGTGTATATAACTTTAATTAGGCCTGAAGAAGATCCGTGGAAAGGATCGAAAATTCGCCGACGTGCAAAACCAGTTGAGTGAGTTAAACCTTTTATACTTGAACACTATGCTTACGAAACCTCAACGTAAAATGCCCATTGTCAAGGATGAATGAAAAGAAAATATAGTATACAGGTTGGCTACATTATTATAACCCTTTATAGTCCGGCGTCCTTTAAAGGGACGGCTACTGAACGGCAAAAAACTAAGTCCCAACACGCAACGCGAGCTTTATGAGGGGTCCCCGGGGACCCCGAGTAAAGCGAGCAGCAACAGCCCTATTGTAGTCCAATTACTCTCGTCCGTTTAATAACATTTTTAGCTGTCCCCCTTAAAGTTTGTATTAAAGTGGTTTTACTATACAGTATTAAAATCTATAAAGTACATCACTAATAAGTAAAGTACATCACTAATATAACCACAATGAAGCGTTAACAAATAAAACCCAGTAAAGTGCTAAACAACTAGTGTATAAGTCATTGTAAGCATATAGTGGATGTTCATGTAACTCACAACTAATTGAGAACTTCTAGAACTTTTTATTTAGTAAATTTGTAAAGCAGCTGCAAAATCTGGAAAAAAATATGGCTGTGGAAATTACTTAGCTTTCTCGTAGCTGTTCACTGATTCCAACAATTTATACGAACCAAGTTTCCTGGTACGACGTTCTTTTATTTAAAATGAAGTGCTTTGTATATTGGAGAATGCACTCCATTGGTGAGGAGACAATCTTTGTAATTTTCCTGGTTGATTTTGGCTAAAATTTTGCTTTTATTTTCAGCTGTTGACATGTGGTCAGCCGGGGTTATATTTTTATGTCTTTTAAGTGGACGCTATCCATTTTTTAATGCGCCAGATGATACGTCGGCATTAGCAGAAATCATAACACTCTTTGGAGACAAAGCTGTGAAAAAAATTGCTGGGGATATGGGTAAGTCTTAATTCCTATATTTTGCATGCAATTCTGGTCGAAATAATGGGATAGCAAACTGCTGCTACAGTCAAGTACAGTATAGGGTTGTAAAAATTTGATCAATCGGCTAAATGTTTACAGCAAGGTTAAAAAAAGCAATTAACGATTAATCCCCCCCCGAAAAAGGTTTTTTTCCCATTTTTTCTAAGTTTAAACCTTTTCGGGTCCAATGCCATTTTTATCGTTCCGTCCGAGAACTCACTTCGCATGACGTCACTTGAGGCTGGGCCCCAATGCATTCAAGGAACGAACAAGTTGGAGATAACTGTACTGAAAGAGTTTCAAAACAGACGTTGAAATGGAGAAGTTTACGTATGCAAGGAATAAAGATAGTGACGAAGTGCATGACGTCATTCATTGATGCAAGGAAACGGATACTCCCAACTTTCGAACGCGACCAAGAAAGCAGCTCGGATTTTACGGGAACTTGGATGTCATGTATTAAATTTAGTTGTATCGATTTATAAACAGCTGCTGCTTGAAAATAATAAGTGTAAAACGTAATTAACGCCACAAATACAAATCTCTTCTTTTTATTGCCACGAAAATGTTCATTACCTTATTTAACCCTTTTAGGCCTACACCACTTTTTCAATTCTCGAGTGAGAAAGCCTATGGCCGCAACATGGCTCCCATGAACAACTTGCATGCCTCACGAAAATTAATTGTAATAAAAAAACTATGCGGTCTAGGAGTATAAAAAATCGCAGACGTAAAAATTATATTGTAATTTGTTGTAATTGGGACAGTCGTCCTACGATTTTATTATTAAAAAAAATCCTGAAGTTCGACTACGTAAACAGCGCTAACGAAATTTTCAACTTACAGTACTCGGAATGATATCATCCTCACGATATTCTTCCGTCACAATGCCTGTTATTATTTCCGAAATCATTATTTTATGTTTTATTACCGTAAAAATAGTTTAAAGTTGCTTTATTTCTCCGAGATCGATTACAGCTCACTACCAAATCGTCGCCGGATGCCATAATGACCGGCTGCCCGCAATGCGACATTGCGCAATGCCAATGGATACGACATTGACTCGCTTCGTGTGACGTCACTCGTTAACGGCCGAAGAGTTACGTGCCGCGAATGAGCCAATCAACACTCGCGATACCGAAGTGTTTGAACAACGACTGTTAAAACAGTATATTTCATTCGAAGAATACAGGCAGTTGATGTTTGTTGATTGGAGTTGATGACGTCATATTTTGCGGCCCAGAAAATTGGCAATCCCCTCTCTCGAACGCGACCAAGATGGCGGCTGTACGTTGCGTCGTTCCGGAGGTATAATCGTTTGAACCAAGGGCTATTTTTAGCAAATAAATGCAATTTCACGTCCATTTAAGCGACGATGCCAACAATAACATCAAGGTAATAAAAAGATATTGAATTAAATTAACTGAAAAGAAACTGAAAATATACGTTCCAAAATACCTAATTCAATCGGAGTTACGCCTCCGATGTACGCAGTAGGATTTTTTTTAACAGGGCGTAGAACTAGGCTGAACTGGGCGAATGCTATATCGTCGTTTCGGCTTTTTTGCAGCGGAATTGCAACGACGATATATCGTCGCTTAGGCCTAAACATAGCAGTTCCTCCCTGCTGGAGCTCTATTATCCCTAGCTTGAAAATTGGCTTCCCGGCCGGGCACGTAACCACCGCACATGACCGGAACCGGGAATAACGTCGTTGTTATTAAGAAAGGAAATGGCGAACGACAACTTCAGTTGGAACGAAATAGTGGACAACTACAAGCAAGGATGGATGCATGCTGCGCTTCGTGGATGGTTTCGTACAAAGGCGGGAAAGCGACGCCCGTTGGGAAGCGAATGGCCGCTGACAATGTTGGACACGAGCGAGACAAAATGGCGGCTTGTGTAGACAGAATCGGCCGACGTGGTGAGTAAGATGTAGTTGGTCGATTAAAACATTGGCTGTGTGCGATTATTGTAGGATAGTGGAAAAATAACGTGGGAATCCGTTATTTATCGTATGGCCAGGGCGATACGAATGGTGATAAGCCTACTAGAGCCGACACGTTGGTAGAGTGAGCGAAAATTCCACGAACTCAGTCGTGAGGCGAAACCACGTGTAAAATTATTATAATAATAATAATGAATACCACTTGGTGAAAAAGTGAGGCGGGCACTAGAAGCCGGCTAAGGGCCGTGCAGGAGAATAGGCTTAGGGAGTAGCGATCGTGCTAGGCTCGTTGGGAAGTTGGCCGTGAACGATGTCGGAGGTTCGACTGGCGAGTGGAAACTTGTGTTAGCCTGTCGGGCCGCGGAGTGGTTGGCTGTTAAGCGCATCGGAGTGGGCCCTGAACGCACGTTCTTGTGGTGCTGACTTGGGCGTAGGCGACGGTGAAATGCGTTGCACGCGGAAATTGTGAAAGTGTTATGAGAACGAATTCCGTCTTGCGGACGAGGGGCCGGGCAGAGGTCCGAGCTGTGTATGCCGTCTGAGGGACGAAGTATGAAGTAGGCCTAACGAGCGGGGTGTGTCGTAGGCAGTGATATGTTGCGAAAAATATTAAATTTGGAATTATAAGCTCCGTCGATCGGTTGGGCGAACTCGGCGGCACAAATTGGTGAAATTCGTGGTCGCAGTCGGAAACTGGGCCTTGGCGGGATTCGAAATTTTGTGGCTGACATTGCTATCAAATAAAGATGCGGACTGGCAGCTGTGGGAGGTCTCGAGTGGCCGGAAAGTGGCAGTGTGATCAGGAGCGAAATGGCGGCCCAGATTTAGGGCACTGGGTGTGACCATGAGCCGTTGATTTGAGAAATTAAGTTTTTTTTGTACGTGGGACGGTGGCATAGGACATCCAGGGTGAACGATTGGCCTGGTTTAGATTTAATTAATTTCCGATCGTTTTGTAATCAGAGCACATGACTGGCAGAATTATTTCAACTCGGTCGTCGGATTTATAGAAATCTGTTATCCAGATCTGATGGGAGAATGGCGGGTGCGACGTTGCGAGATGTACATGTCGATAGGCATAATCATTTTTATTTTGGGGAGTATGCTGCCGTTGCTATGCGATGGACAGAAAAAAAAAATATACATAAATCGCTGGAAATAATACTAAGGAAAATTGGAAATTAAGCCAACAGCGAAAATCATACACTATGTATGATTTTCGCTGTTGGCTTAATTTCCAATTTTATGCGATGGACAGGTCTGTGCTGTGGACCGGTTCGATATTCCTTCACCGCAGCTAGCAGGTGCAGGCGTTTCTGAGCTCGTCGTGGCTGCAAGAAAGTCTGGGAGGCACCGTACGGTGCACAGGTGAAACGAAAGTGTTAACGCTACCTGTTATGAGCTGGGTTGGCATCTTGGACACAGGCCGACCTGGTTGGGTGGTTCCAGGCGACGGAATCGGTTGAACAGGTTGAAGCGTAGTCGGCTTTGGTGGTGGCAAAGGCTGGGTGATCGGTGGCTTCGAGTGAGTGGCACACGTGGGCCCGGCAGTGACGCGGTCCACCACTGAGTCTAATGCGGGGAGGTGCTTCGCTTGGAGGCGAGGCAGACAGCCTTGCAGGTCGATATGAGGGAATTGTTAACAATTCTGAATGCGGTATGGTTCCAAGTGCGTCTGCATGCGCATGCAGGTGGTTCCAAACAATATGGCATCTGGGGTGTACATCAATTAGCGTAAGGCGGAATGAGTTCTGCGGATTCGGTATGCTGGTTCTAGTACTGGCAGGCACGTTTAGCATGTATTCTGGGGGCAATGTACAGTCCGGGCGTCGGCAGGGCGACGGGTTACCTCGCCAGTGCAGGGATGCGTTTGATTACGACTATCATCGGAGTTGGTGGGGCGTCTACGCCCGGGCATTGGTGCCCAACAGGATTTGTGTGTCTGTAGGGCAATGGCACAGCTGCAACAGTTCAGGCCACAGGGCAGGTGACCCGGTGTAGGGGTGATGGACGCCTTCGGGTGTGTCGTGGACCGAGAGGTGCTCATGGCTGGTTCCCACAGGTCCTCGCCTGAACGAGTATGTACGCAAGTCCCCGGTCAAGGCAGTCTGGTGGGCAGTGTTCGTGACACCGGCTTGGGAGGTAGCTTCCTAGTTCAGTCTGCTGCAAGCGATGCGTGGAGCTGGACAGTGGGGTTGCCCGACCGACAGGGTCTCCTGGTGGACCCTTGTGCAAACAGGACGGCCACAGGTTTCAGGGGCCGGTGCGTCGGTGCAGTGGACGTCGACGGACCCGTGCGCACGACTGCAAAGTTTAGTGGGGTAAGATTCCGTGTCGTAGAACTGGCACGTTTTTCAATATATCCCAAAGAGTAACACAGTTGAGGAAGGATGCGCTACGAATGAGAATTGAAGATTCTACAAGAGAACTTGTTCTCGCAGGAGAATCTAAGTTCTCAGAGTAGAATCCGACGAAACTGTGTTACGTTGAGTACCCTCCCGCCTCCCTGCTACGGACTCTTATCGCGCATGCTGCGGGCGAAAAAAGTGGAGGTTAGTAGAGAGGGTAGAACAGAGGGGAAGTAGGGACGGAAGTGACGCAAATTTGCATGCATTTCCAAACGAAAATGACGCAAAACAACAGGTTACAAAGCGCCGCAGGGCAGGGAAGGATCCCAAAGAGTAACACAGTTTCGTCGGATTCTACTCTTAGAACTTAGATTCTCCCGCGAGAACAAGTTCTCTGGTAGAATCTTCAAGTTTGCCTAATGTTAATGTAATATTTGTTTACTGATGACTGGTGTCCGAGCTAAGGGAAAATTAGGTTATGATTTATTGAGAAATATAGCACGATATATCTTAATGTCGTGATGTCACCAAAGATGTGCGGGTCTTTTAGCACTCACTGTACCATACTAATGAACCGGTCAAATGATTTTAAGAGAGGGTAAGACGTGAAAGAAGCAATACGGCTATTGCCTGTGGCAGACTAGAGAATTTAAATCAATGTTGTTCGTGCTAGATTCACACAAATTAAGTGTTTCATATCAAAGCACAAAAGAAATGTTTATAACGAAATGTGAATACCATCCGCCACCATTTAGCAAAACCTTTGTTCACGTTCGTTGAGTGAGGATACCATCCCCATGGACGGGCATGTCTGAACGCGCGGAATCAAGGTAGTGGACGCATGGAATGACGATCACTTGATCAATTGGTAAGTAAGTCGTAACATCGCCGAGACTGCCACCCAGGACTAGCCACGGGACTAAAGCATTTGAAGAATGGATCACGGTTGCACTTTTAATAATTAGCACCGCAAGACTATTTTTTACTGCCGGGACCTTTATCGCAACATGCAGTCAGCCGCGTCCATTATGACGTTAGCCTGCCTGTGCCTGTTGCCATGGAGAACAGCCGACGTCTGCGCATGCGTACAGTAAATTAGTTGGTAAAGTGGCTGTTGGTGATATGGATCAATCGTACCGTGCCACCTCGTTTGCTAGCCCATAGAAGCAACTAACCTTCAAAAAGATGGCACCGAGCTAAAGGCAAAAACTAAGGTGCCTAAACCCCCCCCTCCCTCCCTCCTCCCCTCCATTACCCTAGATTAAAGAACACCTTCTGCAAGTTGAGTGCGATTTTTAACCTTATGTTTTTTAAATCTTGGCTTTCCCTCGACTAGATTCATGTGTGTTTAGTTTGTCTAATTTAACTAACACATTTACTAACGTTTTTACAGGGAAGTTGTTAACATCTACTCCCCCTCGACCACCCCTGGATCTTCGCAAGGTTTGCTTACGGCTTCGTGGTGTGACCTCTTTCACAGCAAGTAGTGTACCTGCAGAAAAGCAAATCATTTGTTGCATTTGCCAGCAATCAACCATATCGGGAGAATGTGTCTGTGAGAAAATGCCCGTCCTTCAACCTTCTGACAAACATTTATTGAACATTCCAAACTCGGCCTTCGACTTGCTGTCACAGTTGTTAACTTTAGATCCTGAGAGCAGAATTTCGGCAGAGAATGCTTTGAATCACCCATTCTTCGCATGTGAATGATAACATGAATTTTTACTCCAGGCCTGGCTAGGAATTGTTATTTTTACCAGATGTCCGCAATTTATTTAAAATAAATTTTTATGTTTTAACGTAATGTGTTAAAGTACCGGTAAGTTTGTTTTTTAGCGCTACAGTCAGAAAGTGTCATCTTAATGATGCATTAGGGATTCTTGTCGACACAATTGAGTTTTCATTTTGTACAAATATCTTAACGATGAAATTGTGTAATAGGTATTATGAATTTTTAGGCTCTAGCACATGTGAAGTACAGTAATAAATATATTGAAAAAAATGTGTGGGTTTCTGCACTTGTGGTGGTTAATTAGAATGGTTTTAGGAATTTGGTCAATTAAGGAACGTGTTGCAATTAGTGTCGCCTCCCCACCCCCACCAAATAAATAATCACAGCACTGCTGCTACAACAAGTGGCATGCGTTTGTTAATTTGTGGAAATTAAAAAGTGTACCCAGAACATGGATTTCTATTTTGATTATGCAATTCATGGTGCTACATTGTACACAACCCGGACATACTTAAGCAATTGCTAGCTAAGGCCCCAGCGAAAGTGACATTTGACAAGGCCGTTACCTTTGCTCTTTCACAAGAACTTGCGGAGAAAAACTCGAAGTTTCAGGGATCACAAATCCATTCAGTTAAATCTAAACGTTAGTTAAACGTAAAGAGTGGAAATTCGGCTCACTTCAAGGCCGTTTGCAGGTTCACGAAGCATAAATGCTCAGTCTGTGGGGGCGTTGGTCATTTAAGTTGATTCTGTTGTTCGAGGAAAGCGGGAGACAATGCGGCTTCAGCGTCTCTTAAGCCTCAAAAGGCAAAAACTACCTTGAAGAAGAAAAACCAACGGTATTCAAAGAAAGCACATTTTGTAGAGGATTCAGGAAATTTCGAATCGCGTGATGTAACTGATTGCGATTCTGACAAATTTAGCCCTGAATCGGAGATTAATTCGCTTATCGCTAATCCTAACAGCACTAAGAGATTTTCGAAAATACCGTTAATTCGGCAATTTTACTTTGGTCAAAGTTCGTATTAAAGACTTTCGAATAGCTCGGCTCACAGAGGTCTCACGAACTTGTGGTTGGGCTTAAAATGTGCCGGGTCACGCAAAACCAAAAATCGTCCAGTTCCACAATTCAAACTTGCAAATTTTCGACTATCTACTGATAGTTTCTTCAGGCAAGAGTCATGAGACTTGCACAACAACAACCACCAATGAACTTAGCCAAGTCCACTACATTCAAATTTTCCTCCCCTTTCCCAGTGAGCCTTGGAACTCGGTCAGCTCTCAAGCTCATTGTCTGAGTTGGCTCCCTTATCAATACTGGAGCTGTTGCGGAATGAAGGTAAGAATTTTTTCCAGTTTTTCGTCAGTTTTTGATTCAGTTCTGCTGTCACTATTCTTCCTATC
>JAHWFP010201892.1:0-20133 GCA_023313725.1 Lithobius niger | reverse complement strand
GACTCATTGTTGCAAAGGTATGGCTATAACCAAAGTAAAAAGAAAATGTTTCTCGGGCACAGAGACTCCAAAATCGAAAAATGGATGAATTTTTTTTATATTCACATTTTTTTAGTACTCTAATTCAAAATTGGAAAAAGAATTGTTTGAACTTACCATTATGGAGAAATAAATATGGCAAAATGAAAACAGATTATTACGTTATTTTTTAATGAACTACCATACTGTCACAAAACAAATCAATAGTTATAAAGAACTAAAACTTGGGCTAAAACTTGGGCGGAGTGATGATTAATCACTATAACTAGGTAGATTACAATTTTTGGTTGAACAACTATACAACTAGTTGTTTGTGGATGTCATGCAACCTGTTGTGTATTTCCTACATATATTTTGTTTTGATTATTGATGCCTACTTTTTTTCTTATTTTATATTTTAATTAGATTGTTGACACATATAGGCTAAACCTTCATTGGCTTCATGTCACCTATATAAATTACTATTAATAAAAAATATATCTTGTATCTTTCATATTTGGGTGGTTCTCCCAATAAGGGAAAAAGCTAGTGGTGTGCCTCTACATACCATGGTGATGAACACGTTGAAAAAAATTATTATAATGCAAAAACAAATGCTCCTGTAAGGATAAGTTGCTATTTGCACTGTTATTTCAGAAAGTGACCATTAGGTAAAAGTATTTATTTTTTTCAAATAAGAAATTAATGAAATAAGTCCTTCAAAAGTGATGGGAAGGACCGTGATGGGATAACTTTCACATCGTTTTTTTGTAGAAAATAGGCGTACACAACGTGCTGCGGTAGCAAAGCATTTATGTGGCTCAAAGAACATAAGTCACTAGAGCTATCCAAAACAAAAGATTTAATTACACTACCATGTTTACCCTCAACAATATGTTGTGTTGGCATGGACTAAGATTGTTAAAGAAGTCATTGTTAGCCAATATTTACCTGGATTCTGGAGGCATGGCATGCAGATTTCAAGTTTTGGCGGCTGACAACTTGAGCACTAACAATGTGTGCTGTACTGCCTTCTTTGGATATAATTTCATATTAAAATGTGAAAAAATAAAAAATCAACAAAATCTGTAGCGTGACGGGAAGGACTTCGTCAGGGTTTTATTTGGCACATTGCAACAAAAGTTTTATTTGGCACATTGCAACAAAACTATAACAGAAACAAAACAGCTAATTAAATTCCTACATATTTTCAGATATATCATACTTTTATTGATGCATGAACCGAAATATTATTTATTTTAGACAAATATGGCTCGAGTTAAACGAATACATAAATGAAGCCTAATTGAAGACCGAGGCGCCGTATTTTCCTGTGAATTGAACCAGTAATTACGTCTATTTTTAAGGCAGAATGATTGGCATTATAAATTGGGCATTTCGTGAAAAACATTTAATCTCTGGTGAGATTTAAAAGCACATAAATCCCTCCGTCCTGGCCGCTTTACTCATACGTCAACTGCAGTAAAATGTAGTTCACACGACCGCGGCGGGCATTGCTCTCTAAAGCAAGCATGACGTCACATCTGATGCTAGATCATACTCATTTCGGAGCCGCGCCATGTGACACATTGTACAAATACTAAAAGGTAAACACTGGCGCAGATGACTGCACCTTATGATCATCAATGTCTCCTGTCTGTCGCTGCGGTAAAATACCAACACGTTAGTTTTATTTGAACCAAGTTGACCAAATAAAAGATTTTGGGGTCTTTATTCTGTGTTGATGTCGAAATTTACGGCTTATCGTTGCCGACTATCTTATGTATATTAATTTATTGGCGATTTCAAGGAAGCATGCTAAGGGACCAGTCATTATGTATAGCTTTTTTTTTTTTGGGGGGGGGGGGGGGGGCCCACCTTTTCCCCCCCCCCCCCCTTCTTCGGACCGCAAGTTTACGCCCCTGCGACCGATCTCATTTATTCCCCTCGACCGTTATTTTTTTCCGTGCAGCCTAATTTGTGACTTCATGTTGTAGTATTATGCGGAAATCAAAAACGGCGGTACTGTACAGAAACAGCTTAAATAAAAGGCATACAATTGGGTCTGTTTAAGTATACCATCAAAAAAAAAAGAAAGCTTCGCCCGACCGACCCTAGTTGTAATTTAATTGGTACTGCAGCTAAACATTTTCCCCTTAGGCCTCATGTCTGCTACGAGAATTTACGTCTGAAACTCGATCCGCAATTTAATTTCTTCTCCGCCTTTGGTTTTGTCCATCACCATGTCAGGATCCCGACACCCCGCCCCACCCCTTCTTTAATCCTAGTTTCTTGTGGTAAACATAGGATAAACCTAATTGTCGATCCAATTCTCGTTTTGTCCTTTCCTTTACCGATTCGGTAGCAAATATACTTGGTGGAATAGATAAATGTGTTCATCACCTCAGTGTTCATCACTCGCCATTTCTCCTGATAAGCTCAGAACAAGGTTAACTGGGATTGAAGCTGTGTACCTCGAGTACGGCAGCTACGCTCACACTTGGCTTTCGCTCAGAAGCGGCAACTCACGTGACTTGAAGTGCACGAAGAATCACTATGTCACAGACTAAGCGTGTAAACATCGCGTGACATCACCGTTAAAAGTAGCCCGAGAAGCTTTCTGGTAGGAGTGAGATACTCTTCGGACCGATTGGTAAAAAAGAAGCTTACTACCGTACATGCGCCACATCTGATCAAATAAAAGGTAAATGAATTCATATAAAACGATTTCCGGTAATGTATCAGAAAAACTGTTAAAATATACCGGAGGGAGTTATGTGTCGTTAAAGTAAATAAATTACTTCTACGCAGATGGGACGGATGACTATTAAGGTAACGATCTGTACAAGGACGAAGTACGTGGAAAGTAAAAGCTGTCGGGATTGACCCCCCCGACTGGGGTTTTTGGCCGCGGATTCACTCAGTCGGAGACTCTTCTCTTCAAAACCACACGGTTTATTCCACATATTGTCGTCATTAGTTACCAACACTGGTGGACGGGAGATCGTCCGCATCGCGCTGCCTCCTGCTCCAGCTCTCAAGTCTGGAATGGAACTCGCTGTCAAGGGACATCGGCCTCAGCGAGGAGAGCGACGCGGGAGGGAGCACTACGTCACAGCAAAGCTTCCCCGAATAAAACAATACCTTTGAATGACAAGCGATAAACGTACCATAATTAAAATAAGTACCGGGACTCTTAACAATAAATCAATTTGACATTGATTGATAAGGGCAAGATAAGGCTAGCATATAAAAAAAAACGCGGCTGGAAGTGAAAGCGCGCATTCGTCTGTTTTGGGTCGTCAGTGAGAATGAATTCCTTTGGTTCATCGTGCGTGCGTGGGAGCAACAACCCAGGCTAAGGTGTACGGGTGAAGCCGAGTCAGTAGCAACAGCTACGGAGTAGCATCAAATAACTGAGATAAGTGCAATAGGTTCACATATCATATATGTGTTTAACTTGCAGTAGCTATGATTAGTTTCAGCTCAGAATAATTTTGAGTCAGGTTTATTATTACCCTTTATATTTTATTCCAACTTACCAGTCTAAATGCCAATCGCCATGCCTATATGTTTTTCTCAATTGTAATCACAGCAATCGATCATATCAATAATACATTTACTGCATTCATTCAAAATTCTGACCGCTCGTGGATCAGTTGCTGTATTAGCTGAGCGTCGAATAAAGCCTACTTGTTTATTTATTGCTGCTTATTATTGCGTCTCCATAGTCAGTGTCATATATATGTTGTTGCTTTTAAATTAATAGCTATCCTGACACAATGATTCATTCTGGGGTAACAAGCTCACTAGAATAAATCATTAGAGACTGTTACCCGTCAAACATATAGTTAATTATAAAAATACGTTAAAATGTCAAATAAATTTTGATTGTATTATAAAAGGTGAACTTTATTGTTATTTGTCATAAATCCAGGGACCTTGGTCCTTAAACAATTTTTGGACCGCTTCTGTTTCACCAAAATACAGGGAAAAAACTAAAAAATTGACCATAAAATTTTAATTTTCTTTAGATAAATAACGATTAACTGAATATGACTGACGGAGCCTAGATGACCGTAAAATGATCTAAAAGCATAGATAAAGAAAATTGCAGTACGGCAATTAGTTGCTATAGAATTGGCGAAAACGTTAATTTCTGCCTTATTGGGAGAACCACCTATTTAATGGTTTTTAGTGATCTTTATAGTAACGTTTGTCTCATGTGTTTGAAACGAATGTACGAAGCTTTTCCGAGCTATCTTGTGCATGCCTCATGTCTAATGTCTAAAAGTTTTCGAAATGGTCGCAATGGTCGCACATGAGCAAGAGTCTATCCTATAGTGCTTTAATTCCTATCTGACGAACCTCATTACTGTACACAAATTGTGCCAACACAATTATGAATACGTCAAGTACCCCCACAGGGCATGGAAAGGACACCACCGAACATCCAATAGTGGTAAACGAACTCTTGTGGTACATCGCTGACAGGGTTGAAATTGATAAACCGGAAGTTCTGGCATGTCTCATTACGATCCACTACACGACAGAAGAAATTGCTGTTGCCAAGAATATCCTGCCCGAGGTCAGTGGTAAATGATTAGCAGCTAAAACTAAAGTCGACGACCGATTAAACTAAAATTGCCACCGATATAATTCACGGACAGCAAACATTACCATCTGAAAAACGCCTACGATTCGTGTCGGAAAAGATGCGTTTTTCCCCGAGACAGACCCAGTGCACCGACTTCAGTGGCCTTGCCACCGTCTTGGCTGGCATTCAGACTGAAATGGCAGAATTTCGGGCAACTCTGCCCAAAGTATTATCCGACGAGAAACGATTGACACTGATCCTGCGATTTCGAGCACAAAATCGTCTATATTTAAATCAACCACGTGCAAGGATCCCATGGGAATTGGTCAACAGCCTGCGGAACTGAAAGTAAACTCTAAGTGTCCAGGAAAACCCGGTGAGACGAAAACGAAAATGATCTATCAATCACACGAGTCAAGGCCTATTGCGACAAGGAGTACAGGGCAGGGCAGCAAGGAGCTCCCACGCGACCCAATGCCGCATGAGACATTACGCTGTGAGGACTCAAACAAGCAATATGCGCGAGCTGTGAAGAAATTTACTTGTAGCCAACCATATAAACAACAAGAAATTGTACGAAATATTATGGCCAGTCACGAAATCCACAAAATCCAAGCTAATAACGAACCAACACATACTAATTTAGGTATTAAGGACATCAATGTCTGGACTGAAGTTCAAAACAAGAAATGGTTTCTGGGATCAAAGGAGTTCCCAGACTCCCAGGTAAAGCAAATATTTTCGTGGGTAGGTGTCATCCCTCAAACACAGTGATCTACTCAGCTACTTGACTGATGAAGGGGGTTTGCATGTTGATGCCCTAAAAGTGCCAACTAGAAGCAAAACCTACTCCTTTTGTTTTCAAACAGAGAAGGAAAATCAGGACCTTATAATGAAACCAGAACTCTGGGACAGTGGTATTGAGATACGGAAGTGGCAAGGACCAATCTGGCATTTATAAACATGCATATATAAGCTCCATCAAACTTGATTCTGACACTGAAGCGATGTCCAGTTCCACGCCAGTTGTTAACGACATTGATTCGGCTGTGGGAAATGTATCACCGCTCTATTCAGTTTCTGCTGGAACGGAGGTGAACATTGCCAGAGCATCAATTCTAACAAAGCCTGCCACACAGCATGTTGGTGCGTTAGAATCCCCACCCTCATCATGACAACCAAGGAGGTCAGAGACACATCATCTCCCCTGGTAGCGGGGACAGAAAACGTGGAAGCCTCTCTCTTCACCACAAAAAAACGCTGACTCGGTAGGTGCTGAGCCTGACATTAACCCCAGAGATAATTCAGGGGAAGACCTAATCTCCAAACCCATTCCAAAACCAAGGGCTAATAACAAAGCCCACCCCAGTGACCAACTATGCGGCAATAAATCTTCGAACTTTGATGGACATAGATGCAGCAGCCAATGACTAGTACGCCAGTTTCGTATGTACAACTGCCAGGGTTTACAATCCCAAGTACCAAGAGCTTAAATTCATTGTGGCAACTATGAAGCCAACTTTTGTGCTGCTGATGGAAACGTGTTGAACGATAGTATCGTTGATGGGGAATACTGATGGACAACTATGTGCTGTACAGATGCGACAGGATGGAGCTACTGCATGGTGGTGCTGCGATTTATGTTGACAGCAACATCTGTGTTGAGCACATTGACTGTTTCAGATGTTTCTTGGCTGAGGGCATTAGCCTTACTTTCAAGCTTTTTGGAGAGCGTACTACAGTTTGTTGTTGCTACCGTAGCGGTTACAACAGAGATGACAGCAATGCGGATTTAAGGGAATGGGTTACCTCTAAGGTCGAGCATAACTGGATTTGTGCTAGTGACTTCAATCTGCCCAAAATCAACTGGACTACCGAAGCCGTCGAGTGTGGAGCTAGCCAGGTTGAACAGGAATTTCTCGACTTTTCTCTCTCAAATAACCTAGGACAGCTCATTGATTTTTCCAACGAGAATTATTGAAGGCCAACATCCATTCAAGTTGGACATTGTATTCACCTCTGAACATGTTTACGGCTCTGGACAGGGTTCCCTTCCTTCTCTTGGAAAGACTGATCACCAAGGTTTTTCTGGATGGTTCAGTGCTCAACTATCGAGGAACCTTTTTTGCAGAGAGTTATCGTTAATGGGGAAGCTTCCGAATGGTTCCCTGTTACTTCTGGCGTGCCACAAGGCTCAGTCAGTTCTCTGCCCGAAGCTGTTTGCCCTTTACACAAGTGAATCACATGCAGCATCCAGGGCGACTGCTACAAGTTTGCAGACGATATCAAAGACTCTGTAAAGATCAACGAAAGGAGCAACGCTAACGTGCTTCAAAGGGACATCGATCTTCTCCAATCCTGGTACTCTTCCAATGGCATGAGGCTCCACCCTGAGTAAAGCTTCGTTATGCATATGGGGCACAAAAACTAAAAGAAGCCATATCATCTGGACCATAAGAGACTCAAGGATACCGACCAAACCAAGGACCTGGGCGTTATTATGGAGTCCGATCTGTCTGTAAGCAAGTAGTGTGCTGCGGCTGCTGCTAAGGCGAAGCAAATGGCTGGCTTTCTTTCCAGGCATTTGCCGAGGCTTTCTCTGAAAATTTTGCTAGAGTCCATAAGGTTCTCATCCGGCCACTTGTGGGGTTCTCCAGTGCAGCATGGGCTCCATGGTTACAGCGTAGCATTAATTTGTTCTCGTGTTCTCATGAAGGATAAGGTGAGCTACAAGAAGCGGCTGAGTCTATCCAGGTTGCCAACTCTGGAATAGAAACGAAAGAGGGGGCATGCTAATGGAGTGCTTCAAAATCCTCGAGGGGTATTACAGACTCGACCCAAACGAGTTCTTCACGATGGCCACCACGACTAACTTAAGAGGGAACTCCCTCAAGCTACACAAGCCACACAGTAGACTTAATGTGCGGAAACACTTTTTTTCTGTTGCCATAATTGATAAGTGGAACAATTTTCCAGACGACCTGTGCAAGGCCAGCTTAATTAACTGCTTCAAGGCAATATTGGACAGGTACATGCTGCAGCATTAACTCCCCATGGAGCATGGCTACAAGTCACAGACTTTGCCATCTGAACTAAACTAAACTAACTAAACTAATGTAGGTTTGAATCATAATGCTTGTTTGTTTTACGAGTAAATTTTAAAATTAGCTGGCTCATGTCTCATGGCTTGGTTTTCTGTATCATTTGTGTTTTGCATGTCAAGGTTTAAATCGTATTGAACTTGCGTATCATGAAGGTCTCAGTCTGTGTCGAATCAAATATTGCTAGGGCTCATGAATAATGCTTCAAAAGTTGTATCATAACCACACCATCTGTGAGTTAGACTGATTCTGTTTTACTCTTAATTTGTAGGATGATGTAAGTGACAACATATCAGCAAAACACGGTTTTCAAGGAGATGCCTCTGAATTTGAACAGGCTAACACTTACTTGACCTGTAGCATTAAATTCCATCACTCTTTGTATCCACGGCGAACAGCAGAACAAATTACTGCAAGGTAATCCAGCAGCTTTCATAATGCATGAAATATTTCTAGGTTAAAAAAATACAAGTGTTTCCTAGTGTTGAAGACAAATAGTCAAAGAAGTGCAGCTAAAGTGTTGTCATAATTTTATCTGTATACTGTATACCTGGATTGTTTTAAATGTATAATTTCTGCATATCTGCAACATCTTGTAATACTTGTGGCATGACACTTTCATAATATGACAACACTTTAGCTGCACTTCTTTGGCTATTTGTCTTCTTTATGTATATTAATGCCATAATTGTGTGTGCCCAGATTTATCAAATTATGCTCAGCTACACTTAGGCAGATTTCCGTCCGTCTAGAAACACCTTGCATCACTTAGTCTACGTATGCGTTTGATAAGATTTGCCTCCTGATTTTCTAATGCTAACAATGATATAATTTTTCTAGGAAAGAGCACTGCATGCACTTGTGTCTAAACATTAGACACTTTATAAATGTGAATTTGTCATTAAACATGTAAAGAACTCTTAAAACTATTGCTTTTCAGAATAACAGAATTGATTCCACCACGTAGTTCTATGCCACCCATGATAAATAATGCGCAGAAGGTTGGTGGAACCACAATTTTCATCTCTTTGTAATAGGTTACCCATAATGGTGTATTGTGTGTGTGTGCTTGTTATTGTTAACACTGAACTTCTTGTCATGTAAGCACCACATGCTGACTGAATATTCTGCAAAATTTCAGTTAATTGTGACCGGTTAGAATAAGAAATACTCTGCTGTTATTTAAAGTAAGTAAAGTTTTATTTTGTTTTCTTTGTGTACAAAGGCCGTTGAAGAATATGGAGCACAAGTTGGCCTAATTGCATCAGTCTTGATGGAGGATTATAAGAGTATGTTGAGGATGGATGCTGCTGGAGCACAAGGAAAGGATAGATTAACAACTGTAGATTATCGGTATGTTAATAATGAAAGATGGTTTAAGGCCAACTAAATGACAGCCTGATGATTCTGTAACACTTGTGTTCACTGTTCTAATGATATATTTTAGTGCTCTGCAAAATGTTAACAGAACATATCTTGGTTGGGGAACTGGTTGGTGCATAAAGCTAATAGGAGCTGACGCCGTGTCGATGGCAACGTCTTAGTGTCCCAATACCTTACCGATGGGTAAAAAATTGCGCTATTTGGTTTCTTTTGAACTCAGCATTTGTAGATTGTAGTACAGCAGCGTGAATGAGATTGTTGTTCATAGTCCTTATATACAAAACAGATTTTGGACTCCCACCATAAAAAAAAAAAACAGGAAACGAACATTACCTGTGAATTTTTGCATTTTTCCCAAAGGATGTTTTCTTCCTTGGAAAAAATCAAAGTTCTTTAGATCCACCCAGCTCCGCAACCCGAGTGTGCATGTGCGACACACTCCTCAAGATCATCTATTCGATGTAGTCTTCCATCTTTTTCCTTCCAGCGTGTACCGGAACGGTCACGCTGTCCTTCTCTACCCGACTCGTCTTCGTCAGCTTCTCAACCTTTTCACCAACTTCACCCTCTTTGCCCATTCATGAAGCTTAACCCGAAGTCCATCTTCGGTCATGGCCAGATCAAAGATTACACCGAAGGGCTCTTTGCCCAAGATGACTTCTCCTTTGCCAAGAAGTCGTCCTTCCGTCGACTTGGACATTATCGTCAACCTGTCGCCGTCCTCTCCACATTCCACCTCACTGCGACTGCGGTTTCCATGGATCATTTCACCATCAATGAATTCAACCTCATCGCAGCCATCTTAGACGTCACAACCTGTCACCGTCTATCTGCCACTTGGCCCCAAGCTGCTGCCGCCTTGGCTCCCATTGTTGGATAATCTTACACCATTCGTCTGCCATACTTTCGGCCAATCGACCAATCATCTGCCGTTACGTGCGTGCCCTCATCACCACCACCAGCATGATAACAACACAGATTGGCTTTCTGTTGTGTGTTTGGTTTCTCACAAATCGCATTTCAGTGACGAGTTCAAACCCATTTGATGTAAGCGAATGGAATGTTCTCCACATCACACAAAGTGACAGTTTCTCAAATTAGGCTTAATCTGTTGTTGTGTGCATTTCCTCAAACCGCTTTATTCTGTGACGTACAGCCTGTTTTCCCCCTTCAGGATTCTCCACCCAATCATGAGAATGACACCATTTCCCAACACAACCTGTCACCGTCCATCTGCCACTTGGCCCGAGCTGCTGCCACCTTGGCTCCCATTGTTGGATAATCTTACGCCATTCGTCTGCCATACCTTCGGCCAATCGTCTGCCGCTACGTGCATGCCCTCATCACCACCAGCATGATAACAACACAGATTGGCTTTTCTGTTGTGTGTTTGGTTTCTCACGATCGCATTTCAGTGACGAGTTCAAACCCTTTTGATGTAAACGAACAGATTATCGTCAATCTGTTTTACCCGAAACGGAACACCCCACAAAACCACCAGATGAAATCTGTGACCCCGCATCTCAAGAGGTACCATCTCCATCCCTATTCGGCCCAGAACTGGGCTGCATCAAATCAACCAATAAACGTTCAGCCCCTTGGATTCCTCCAAAGTTGGACTTTTACAGGACCTAAAAAACAAAATAACGAAAGGTCTACACCTCAACAAATCTTAAAAGCAAAAGATAAAAGAACGTGTCAAGCTTTCATTCTACATTGTGCACCATTTACAGGCTCACATCAGCCATATGCACAGCAAACGACACTCTCAACAAATCAAGTCAAAGATCATGAGAAAACTTTTGCTAACCTGAAGCTTCAATTAGACTTACCCAACACAAAAGTGAAGCTCTTATCGCCGGCACCAAGATCAACCCCAAGCCTCTGGCACCTACAACAATATACTCAATCCGTCACTCGTAAACCACCTTACAAACGTTCCCCGAAGTGGCCAAAATTGAAACATCCCACAATCGCAAAGAAAAAGTACCCTTGTTACTTCTCACCAGCAACAAAGAATCCTCCTGATCCAGATCAACAAGGCAAGGGAACACCAATATTCCGTGGGACACAGTTTCGAAACCACAGTTGTGAAACGTCCTACTCTCACAAACCACAGCCAAACGAAAGATTGACTTAACACCGCAACAAATCTGCCAAATCAAGTTTGCAACCCAATCAATGTGGCAATTCGATGATCAAGATTAGTTTATCCCAGCCATTCCCACCATGACTCAATGCTCCAATGTAAACACGTGCTCTCTGCCATGCGCTGACTGTCGTGCTCGAGCCAAACGTTATGCGTTTGCTGTGCATATGGCTGATGTGAGCCTGTAAATGGTGCACAATGTAGAATGAAAGCTTGACACGTTTTTCTTTCTCTTTTTCTTTTAAGATTTGTTGAGGTGTAGACCTTTCAACTCGACCCTAACTTCTAAATTCTGAACACCACAGGGCTTGGGAACAGGAATTCATTGACACCACGGACTCTTAACCAACATCAGGCTTCGCCTTCAACCCACAATCACAGAACCCACAACATCTCCTGAACTGCTTTCAACCTCTTCTCCTTAATTTAACTCTGAAGTTCAAATAAACGCTCATAAAAACCAAGCCTCGAACCTCAATGTTTTTCCTGTTCCCTGAGTTCGCCCTAATCTCGCATCAACATCAAAGGGCTCCACATTTCATGTGCTCCATCCTCACCACCATACCCACAATGATGATGAAGATGGATCAAGAAGAAGAAAATCACAAGTAATATTGTCAAGTCTCCAATTCAAGCGCCAGAGAACTTTCCAATCAAATAATCAACACACTACGACCTTCACGCACGAAATCACCCTCAGCCACACACTGAAGAACGAGACATCATCAACCAAAGGTAAAACTCTTCATTCCGAATCTAACCTCAACTGCAAACGGAGAAACTGCTTCCCAAGACATCTCAATTGACACAGGCACAGAGTCTGCGATTCCGGGGAAACTACTTCGCAACCCTAGGGCACCCGTCATGGTGGCAACCGCCACCAATTTTGACGAGGTCAACTGTGAATGCAAAAATTCACAGGTAATGTAAGTTTCCGAACAGCAAGTAAAAACGGTATTTTGTCGGCCGTCGGCTGAAAATTATTTCTATTGCCTAAAAGGAACATACATTACGGCCCTACCTCCTCTCTTGAGTCGCCACCGTGACAGATCGAGACTGAAAAAGATGGCAGTCCACCTCTAGTAGACAATGATAAGGAGGAGTGTGTTACACATGCGCACTCGGGTTGCAGAGCTGGGTGGATCTAAACAACTTTGAAGCCCTCCAGGGAAGAAAGCATCCTTTGGGAAAGAATGCAAAATTCACAGGTAATGTACGTTTCCTTTCGGCAGTAGAAACAATTTTCAGCCGGCCGTCCCGAGGGCTGGCAAAATAGCGTTTCTTTATTGCCAAAACATATTAACCTGATAATTTGAGCATTACATTGTCCCCAATGTGATATTCCCCTGGAGGTTTCTTCCGCTGTGCAGCCGCCTGCTTGCATGGCCCACTGCGCCTGCATGGCGCAGTCCTCCCTTATAGAAGTGAGAGCGTGGACGCTTTCGGCATTCATTTTCCTCCAGCGAACGTGTCGTCTAACGCCTCCACGTCGCTCTGTTCCCCGCCTTTCGTTCGGTTCGAGATTCCCTTCGCCCGTGTTGCACATCAACCTTCTCCGAGGCTCATCGCCGTTCCGGCTGACTGCATCTGCGCCTACGGCTTCCCTTCGGCTCTTGGCTTTCAGACGGAAACACTCCCGCCCTACCGGCCTTCGACCTTCCCGCCGACACGCCTCGACAGAGCTCTAGCCCTTTCGGCCGCTTCCTGAACCAGATTCCCGGATGTAACCTGTTGCAGGCAACCCGTCATACTCTCGTTTCGGTTTCTATTGTTTTCCGACAACTATTGAATTTGCTACCGAGTTTTGGTTACACGATGTCATCTCGATCAAGTTTTCAAACAACTGGGTCAAGACTCAAGGTGTCGTTCGAGTGAAGAGCAAAGACTGTTCCTGTTTTCCACCCTTGTCTCGACTGAAATTCAGACAACAGTTTTCTGTTCATACTACTGCCTTGTCTCATTCGTGGCTAACAACCACGTTTTGAATGAAGAATCAAGTTGGATGCCATCCGCATTTCGTGCTACTTTTCTGTGGCCGCCCCACGTCTCGAGTGAAAATCAAGTCATCTGTTGCTGTCCACACTGCCGTTCGTCTCATTCGTGGCTAAAACCCACGCTTTGAGTGTTGAATCAAGTTGGAAGCCATCTACATCTCCTGCCGTTTGTCTCGACCGTGGCTGTCTCCACGTATCGGGTGAAAATCAAGTAAACACTTGCTGTCCACTGCTGCTCGTCTCTCGTGGTTAAATACCACGTTTTGAGTGAAGAACCAAGACGGAAGCCGTTTACACCTCTTGTTGCTTGTCTTGACCGTGGCTGACCCGACTTCTCGAGCGAAATTCAAGCCAACTGTTGCTGTCCACTGCAGCTCGTCTCACTCGTGGCTAAATCCCACGTTTTTGAGTGAAGAACCAAGACAGAAGCCGTTTACACCTCTTGCTGCTTTTCTCGACCGTGGCTAACCCACGTCTCGAGCAAAATCAAGTCAACTGATGCTGTCTACTGCTGCTGTCTACTGCTGCTCGTCTCACTCGTGGCTAAATCCCACGTTTAAGTGAAGAACCAAGACGGATGCCGTTCTCACCTCTTACTGCTCGTCTCGGCCATGGGTGACCCCACGTCTCGAGCGGAAACCAAGACAACTGTTGCCATCGACAGCTGCTCGTCTCACTCGTGGTTAAATCCCACGTTTTGAGTGAAGAACCAAGACGGAAGCCGCTTGCACCTTGCTGCTTGTCTCGACCGTGGCTGACCCCACGTGTCGATCGAAAATCAAGACATCAGTTGCTGTCCACACTGCTGCTGCTGCTTGTCTCGTTCGTGGCTAAACCCCACGCTTCGAGTGAAAAGTCAAGTTGGAAGCCATCTGCATTTCCTACTACTTGTCTCGTCCATGGCTGATCCCACGTCTCAAGTGAAATTCAAGTCACCAGTTGCTGTCCGGAACTACTGCTCGTCTCAACGTGGCCAAAAAAAAAAACCCACGTTCTGAGTGAAGAGTCAGGTCGGAAGACGTCTCGATCTCTTGCTGCTGATTCGACCGTGGCTGACCCCACGTTTCGAACGAAAATCAAGTCTACAGTGGCTGTCTACACTGATGCCTGCCTCATTCGTGATTAAAACTCATTTTTGAGGGAAGTATCACACTAGAAACCATCGAAATCGCTTGCTGCTTGTATCGCCCATGACCACCCCAGTTCTCAAGTGGAAATCGAGACAACAGTTGCTGCTTACACTGGTGGTCGTCTCATTCGTGGCTAAAACCCACGTTTTGAGGGAAGAACCAAGTCAGAAACGACCGCAACTGGATTCAAGCCTTGCGTAAATCAAGACAACAATGGGCGTCCACTGATGTTCGTCTCATCCAAGACAAATCGTAATTTTTCACTGCAAAAAATCCAACGCCTGTCAACTTAACATAATAGCCTCAAAGAAGCTGCTGTATGGCCACCTCATTGATCCAACCGCGCATGCGCATGCACGGTACTCCCTATACGAATGATGGCTACATGAGCCTGCCATCTCTTGGTTTCAAGCTGCCGCGTGGGCGGCCGCTCATCTCTACCGGTTCTTCTCCTTCGTCTGAAAACATTGTGGGCCCCCTTCCCGTTGTTCCCGGCACCGATCCACCTTCCGTTAGCCCAGGCTGGTGTTTCACCCCTATCTTTTGGTTGGAATCATGGCCTCCCATCAAGTTCATCATCGTGACCGAACACACCGCTTTTCAGCCGGGACCCCACCTGCCTTCGGCTACTTGGGTCCTCCATCCTTTGGCAGACAACGTCTTTAGTAACCCGCCCCATCGCTGCACGACACATTGGAAATACCATGGCTCCCTACGCCCTTCGGTCGCCCACGTCCGTCACCACATGAACTCCCTATGTCTCACGGTCCCACGACCCACTGAACGTTTCCCGTTCAAGCTACGTGGCTCCCTCCCGTTGTCTTCCAGGTTCACTCCACACTTCAACTCCCTTCAGCTGGCGCTGACCTTCACGTGTCTTGCTCCCACCGTGTCAGAATCCCTCGGCAATCTCCACCACTCAACCACTCACGCCCATTCCTTCGCCAGGCCAGTGTCCATCATCATGTCTCATTCCGACCCTGCAGACCCATCCTCTACTGCATTTCCACCCTGCTCAACGCAGACCCCGGTGCTTTCCCTTCGGTGTTTTCACTTCGCCGTCTTCCCTTCGGTGCCTTCCCTTTGGCGTCTTACCTTCAGTGTTTTCCTTCGGTGTCTTCACGTCGATGTCTTCCCTTTGGTGTCAGACCTTCCCTTCACACGCCTGTGGATTCCATAAAAGGGATTGCCCCCACCCCCCACCTTCTGTTTCGTCCCTTCGCCGGCCCAAAAAAATCTGCTTCGGCCCACCCTTCATCGATGATCGCCAACGCCTTGTGTGAGAAACTCTCCATGGACGCAAGCCCAGAAGAGTTACTCAACATTTCGTCCCTAATCTTACAGCTCTTCCAGAATGCAAGCTTCGCAACCTATCACTTCTTAAATTGGGCAACCAGAGCTCTTTATAACAACACCCTCCTCCTTCGGGAGATAGCCCTTTCATCCGCCTCCAACCTTAACATCTCCACTCGGCACCGTCTCCGCAACCAACCAATTCATGAGTCTGATACCCTGTCCCGTAATCTTATCAGTCTGACACCCTGTCCTGTGATCTCATCTCGATTCTTGCCCCACACTTGGACATCTCAAGGAAACCGAAATCGCAAAAAAATAACCATTCATCTAATCGACTCTTTCAGAAGAATACCCGCCCGAACACATCCTATCAGCCGAGAAACCAACCGCCCTTTCAGTCCGACTCCTCTCTCTCACGCTCCGGCCATAGGAACCAGCAGAAGCGAGTCGCAACTCCCAACCGCCGAAGCCGTCACTCCTTGCCAGGGGGCAGGAGCTCCTTTCGCAAGTACCAACAATGACGTCTCCCCCATTTCCTGCCTTCCGATTGGTGCAATACTCCGCCACTTCTTCCCGGTCTTGCAAGAATTGGCCCACAACACGGACGTCCTTTCGATCATCAAACATGGCTTTCGGCCGACACTCCTAGCTCAACCACCGCTAAAAACCTCCCTCCGTGGAAGTTCTCTTCATCAATCATAGAATCCCTTTCGTTTGAAGTCTCGGAACCCCTTCACAGCCAACACCATGGCCCATTCCATGGCCCATTCCAGATGCCTCCCGGGATCGCTACACTAAACTAGCCTCCCTCGATGATCCGTCCGTCATCACCGGAACTCCTGTTATCCGGGCCGTCAACAGGAATCCTCCTGTCATCCATTTACGCATTCCCTTCGTAGCTGACACACCGTGTCTCCCTTTGCCCCACGAATTCAACCTCCTTTGGCAACCAGCCCTTTGGCCGACGGTACCCTTCACTCATCCAACTCCTTCGGCCATTTGGCTCCAAGGAAAACCCAATGCCTCGACTTCAAACCAACACGAGTTTTCTTCGAACTTCTCGAAGACCACCGCAACTCTGCAAACCCCGCTCGGTTGAGTACAAATGACTAACATCTTGTAATATAACAACCACCCGGGTCTTTCCATTGCCCAACTCTTCTTGAGGAAAACACCACACAAGCTTTCACAAGACAGCTCTCTCCACCTAAAACTCCAAAACTTCTTCATCAGATATTCTCAGAGATGAACCAGATCGACAAAACACAAACTCAGTTATATTAAAAAAAAAAAAAGGGAACAATCTGGCGAGAAGAAAGGAACCTACTTCTTCTCCTCGCTGAACGAAATCTCCGCAGCAATGGGACTTGCACACAGGTGCTGAATGACCAACATAGTAACAACACTCAGGGCAATCTCTACATCAAACCTTCCGACCGAAGTGATCCGCACACCAACATCTTGAGGGAATCCATCAACCTCCACCTCACACAACCTGGGGGAAATGTCGAGAAAGAAAACGGACTACACAGGCTGGCTGCGCTTAATTTCTAATTTGTAAAGTTCCGGAACTGTCACTTGTTATCAGAGGAAGGAGGGGAGAATCATTTACATGCCCTCGCAATAACAGTAGGGAGCTCCGGAAGCTTTAACAATTTTACCTATTTCAACTCCTATTTTGGCTTCTGGAAGGTATCCTTCTTCAAGATTCATTTTACTCTACGGGAACAAATGTCGCCTACTTAACTACGGGAACAAATGTCGCCTTTTTTCGATCTGGCCCCGACCATTGCCCGTACTAGGGGTCATAACTGGAAACTTTCCATTCCCTCCGCACGCCTAGATTGTAGAAAGAATTTCTTTTCTGTGAGGGTGGCTCACATTTGGAATGCCCTGGGTGTTGATACCGTCAATGCTCCCTCTTTGGCCTTGTTTCGTTGTAGACTATCCAAAGAAAATCTACACTCTTTTCTCAAACGGCCCGTCTGATTTTCTCGTTCTTCTTAACTTTCATCCTGGATCGGTGTTAGTGGCTCACTCCCCTTCCGATTAAATTGCAGGGTATTTAAAATTTTTTTTTTTAATGATGATTTTTTTTAGTGTTGACAAATGCCACTTGTTGGGTGCTTTAGTTTTTAGTATTCACCGTAGCATTACTTTTAAATTTTTTAACACTGTTTTTACTTTTTAATTGTACAGCATCTTTTTGGGCCTTTTAACACTTTTCACTCCCTTCCCATGTCCTGCACGTTTGGCGATGCCATCGGGGGCCTTTGAGTCCCTGGCAGGTCTAACCTTGGTGGTAAGGCATTCGTGTCCCCAAACCTCTTACCATCATCCATTCCTTGGCCGTTTATTGTACACTGTATTTACATGTAATTGTGGCTGGCTGTCAGTGACTCCCCAGTCCTTGCCAGACCCGTTGCTATCGCAACAAATATTATTATTATTATATTATTATTAACTCCCTTCTCCCCCTCCCATCGCCCCCCCCCCCCTCCCCCGACCCCAAAAAAAATATCGTGGAGTATTATAAACTATTTTTTCTACACCACTGACTCAAAAGCCATCGCTACGCCGCTAAAGACACGAGACGAGCAAGACAAAACTGGAAATGTGGGCCTAGCGGATCGTGGCCTCTGAAAAACCTCTACCATTCGGCCTAAGGTACAAGACATTAGTTTTGTTACGATGGGTGAGGTTGAATTAAAACGAAGTCACTAAATGGTAAGGCAGTTTTATGTTGGTTTTAGGATGGATTGCATTTAATTAGATATTGCTCAAATTTCCTAAAGATAAGACTTTTCAGTACAGGTGAAATGATCACCTTAAAAGACCCAGAACGCCGTTCTGGCTTTTAAAAAAGAACCGGAACGACGTTCCAAACCGTTCCGGCCCAAATTAAGCCCTGCAGGCTGGGACCCATCGTTACAGCCTGTACAGCAGTCAATCCCCCTTAAGCACTCAGAGCGAAACAGAAGCAAGCCAACCAAGATGGAAGCTAGCCATTCAGAATGGAAGCAAGCCAACCGGAGAAGAGGGCAAGAGTCCAAACTTCGAGGTTCATCACCTGTTCTGAACAAAATGCGAAGTTTTCAATAACTTTTTGGGGGACAGCCTGCTTGCATCCCGCGGTGCCCGTCAAGGCGGTGCCCTCCACCAATTTTGACGAGGTCCACTGATAATGCTAAAATTATCAGGTTAAGTATGTTTTAGGCAAAAAGAAACCATTTTTAGCCGGCCTGGCTGGGGGCCGGCAAAATGTTCTTTTTAGCCTCCTGCTGAACAAAACATTTTTCTGACTCCATTATGTAAAACATTTTTTGTTGTTTTTTATGTTATATGCTTTTGACCGAGGTACAAATATATACGTGTCTTGAATTTTATTATAATCGTTGTTCCAGCAAAAATAAATTTCTGCAAGATCTGAAGCGGTCAGGAAAATACTTTGCCTGTAAAGAACAGTTGAAATTCCGCATAGTGAAAATAGTGCGAGAGAAATTTTTAAAGCGCTCTAATTTTGAAACCAAGCAAGAATTCCAAGTTAGTGCCACTCTCGCAGGGAATGGGGTATGTAGTTTTAATCTTAACCCTGACACTTTATTGTTCCCTTATCTTAGGAATTTTTGAGTACTCTACATGTCTTTTTAAATGAAGAAATGCATCATTATTTAAATCAGTACATCAGTATGAATGAGGTGATTTCACAGACGCCCGTTGTTCCAGACATGGCAAAACTCAAGACGTATGCTGATAATGCTTGGGATATTGGTCGAATAGACCTGGCTTTAAAGTATCACCAGCAGGTAAGTAACATTTAATAGTAAACAATGATTAAAAAGAAAATATGGTCAATGTTCTCTGGTGTTCTGAACACCCCAATGGATGTGTGTGTGTGCGTATATATATACATATGTATATATACACACACACACACACATACACATCCATTGGTATACAGGGTGGTCCTCAAAAAAAAAAAGTATATATATATATATACACGCACACATCCCGCTCCAGCTTTTCTAGTTCCATTTTAATGCTTTTATTATGTGTGTGTATGTAAATATATATACACACACACACATAATAAAAGCGTTAAAATGGAACTAGAAGAGCTGGAGTTAGAAGTAACGTTAAGGGTGTTGTTGTCGATACCCTGTAACAATCAGTAATAAATGAAATATTACATCACATCAATTTATTACACGTTTGAAAACAGGTGAATTTCATCAAGTCAGTACCACCTGATGGTTAGGGCATCAGCCTAATCTGAAGGGGATGTTCAGATCCTACCCAAGCAGCAAAAATGGGTTATTAGTTTAAAACGGTTAACAGGAAGCTGATACTTGGAAGGTATAAATTAAGGTAGGCTATCGCGATAACACCAGGCAAGTGTAACAGTGTTAATGGTATAGGCTACCGTACATCACCTACGTATGTCTTCTAAGGTTATTGAATTTAC
>JAHWFP010201891.1:0-10179 GCA_023313725.1 Lithobius niger | reverse complement strand
GAGCTTCTTGGCTTTTAGCTTGCACCGTCGGGTTTTTCTATTCTATTCTACTACAGTGGTGTCATGTAACTGTATTTAAAACCAGATGTGTTCTGCAAGTTTTGGTACGATTTTAGAATTTAAGTTGGATTGTAGATTTAGTCTTACAAGCTTTGTTTGTATGGAATGCTGTCTGTGTGGTAAGACGAGTCTAGACGGTAGTGATGGTCAATGCCTTTGATGGATTCTTGTAGGCGCGGGTAAATTCAAACGATAAGTGCGAATCCCCGCTCCAGCCTGCGTAAATGTCCATGTAGCTCACCTGATTTGATTAGTAGAAAGTGACGTTTTTGTTAAGGTTGTGAGACTAGACGTGACGTTCTGGCATTCATGTGTTTTGATAAGTTTACTGCTGATTTAGAGTCAAGCGCCTATTTTAGAGTGAGGTATCGAAGCGTATGTGTTACGACTTAGTTGTTGGTTTTTTATGTAAATTTTTGTCAAGTTTTGACCGAGTAGCCTACAGAAGAGTCTGGGGTTACGTTCATGATTTTACCGCATTTTTGTTCGACTAAAGGTTTGTCATATGGTGGTCGGTTAAAGGTTGGATGTAGGAGAAGGCCTGCGTAGGTTACCACCGTGCTTGCAACGAGTTTCACGTAGAGCATCACCGTGCCCCTTATATACATAACTTGCACTTCATTTTTGTAACTCGTAGGTGTGTGCTGAGAAGTTTTAGGATTGTTGTGTGACAAACTTGGGTAAGAATTTTCTGTGTTGTTGTCGTTTTGCTTGTTGGGATGGGCCAAAAAAACTACGGGGTAGCCTGTCCTATATGGGCCTTGGCTGATGTAGCTACGTAGGGTCGTCCTGCCCCTCTTGCATGTTACCATCGCTTGGGCAACACACACGGTTGGTACTGTGCAGCGTTTTGATTGTGGTTAAAATTAGAAATCACACATTTTTTTTTTGGTTTAATTGTCGGAAGAGCATGGTTGACACAATTGTTCCTTCTGGTTGAGATTGTTGCATTTTGTCCACTGTACCTTGAGAGAATTCATCTAGACTTTGTCAATTCTGTGCGTTGAGTTGTAGACCTAGACAACATTGCTGATTTCTGTACTAAGTTTTCTTGCGTTCCTTTGTAAATGTCCGGAGGCCATTTTTCGGGGGAGGGGAGAATGTTGCGAGGTAGCGCTCCCTCCCGCGCCGCTCACCTCGCTGGGACTGTGCAGCGAGCCCCGAGACAAGAGTTGAGAGCTGGGGCAGGAAGCAGCGCGACGCGCTCGATCTCCAGTCCGCCAGCGTTTGTAACTGATAATGACAATGTGTGGAATAAACAGAGTTGTTTGAAAAAAAGGTCTCCGACCGAGTGATATCCGTGGCCAGAAACCCCAGTCGGGGGGGGTTAACCCCGACACCACTACAAACTCGTTCAAGCCTTTCAGATTCAAAGTTATCCTGATCGATCCGTCTGGCTTTGACACTGAAAAAAACGGGGATACAAATCCTACACTCTCGTTTTTCACCCTCTCAATTACACCTTAAGCTAACATCTCGCTCAATTTTGGGGCAATCTCTTTCGCATCGTCAAATAATGGCGGTCTCGCCGAAAACGCCCTCAGTGGTGGCGTATTTCCCAACTCTTGACCAGCACCGTCTATGGGGCACGGGCGATGCCCCAATAGCCCGTGCAGATGGCCCGTCAAACTTCCAGCACGCCACGTGCTCATCATTTTTAAGCCCCGTTCCAACTTTTTGTTTTCAAACAATCCAACCGCACACACAACGAAATCACCTACTCAGCTCGGTAGAGCCGATGCCATTGCACGCCACCGCGTACCCGCATCGCCCAAAAAAAAAAATTAAAACCGAGCCAATCGTACTTTTTTCCACCACCAACTACTACTGTTTTCCACAGTCCGCCACTTGCGGGCTCCGACAATGGGTTTCAGATTTGAACTCCCAAACGCACGTCTCTTTCACTATCTCCTCGTTATTCCCCAAATTCGGCTACACAAACCAAAAATAACCACTACGAACCTGACAATCCGTATTAAACCACTGCCCCACGTTCTTAAGCAATTATATCCACGTGCGGGTGCACTTGGCCGGCTTAACAAGCCGCCACGTTTTCCGTTCTCGCAAAATCTGCCGTCACCATGCCGGCCGTCATCTTAATACTCTCCAACCAGTCTCGATAGAAAATACTCACCACCAACCGCGTAGCCTCGTAGCCACGCTGCTTGCTTTGAAAGATGGCGCACTCCAGTTCCACTGTGAAAACGATCGTTCGAAACGAATTCCCCTTAGTAATTCAACAATCTGAGCTCAAGAATTTCTGACTGCACGCGCCAGCAAGAAAAAGAGTGAGTGGACGCGAGCAGGGTAGAGGGAAGTGGGATAGAGGCGGAAGTGACGCAATATTTTGCATAAATGACTGCATTAATGAGGTAAAAACGCGCCGTAGGCATAGGGAAGGATCCCAATCTTGTAACATAACTGAGGAGGATTCTGCGAAGGAGAATTATTTCTTTTGGATGCATTATTTTAAATTTGCTGGCACTGCATGTGTTGTTTTCATATTACATGTTGAAACTTGGGATAATGAGTTTTTGGATGAATACGGCATATCTTGTAAGATACCAACCAAGCTCACAAGAAAGGTTGTCCGTGATTGCAGCCTTCCCACATAACGACGAAAAACCTTTTTGTGGCTGCACGGGTAGCTGCGAGCACTGGGGCGTCAGATTCGATAGGCGTCCTGGTCCCAGTGTACATCTCTGGCTTCGTACAGACCCGGGTTCGATCCTGGCGATGGGAAGTGTATATGTACGGGTTTTTCTCCGGTTGTTTCCCGCCCGTTGCACGAGGGTTTCCTCCGGGTACTCCGGTTTCCTCCCTCATGCGGCAAAAAACAACTGTAATAATGGTGGTACTTCTTCCACTTAACATCTGCCGCCGGGGAATTTGGGTGGGTGGATGCCTCGAGCATCGTCTCTATATATTATTATTATTATTATTATTATTGGCCTCAAGCGCCAAGATTGGCTACGAGCTCTTGCTTTTAACATTGTACACAGAAAGTAGGCCTATTCAAAGAGAGCAGATTGAATAGAATTAACATCCAAACCATCATTTTTGCTATGAAAGTCAATATAGCTTCCCCTAGCGTATGCTTAATACGGGGCGGCTACAAAGGTTTTTCATTGCAACATCCAGCCGTCACAGACCAGTGGCGCTGTAATGATTTGAGAGCTTTCAGTGGAAACACTGAGTTGATAGGCTACTAGGATCCGCGTATTGCAGTTGTGCAGCGTGCAATCTCATGATGACTGCACAGCAGGGATAAAAGGACGGTCACCTGTTAGAAAGACTTATCAGACCAAAACTAGTAATCCTAACCACAACTAACGCCAGACAATGCAATACAGTATCAACTATAACTCACGATTTCCGTAGCCTAGCTTCTTATCACACATTATGACAGAGGTAGCTTAAGGCCATAGATGTCTCACCTTTCTAAACCTGTAGCATATATGGGAGCGACACTGCTTGATTGGTGTCCCGTCAGCCACAGCAAACAAATTAGAATGCCAGTGTCGCCCCCATAGGCTACAGGTTAAAAAAATGGTCTTCAGCCACCTGTGTCGTAATGTGTGCTATATAGTAGCTGCACTACTGAAATTTTGAGTTATAGTTCATACTGTATTGTATCCTCTGGAGTTAGTTTGCAACTAGGATTACTAGTTTTGGGGTGCATAAGTCTTCGTAACAGGTGACTGTCATTCTATCTCTGCTGTGCAGTAATCTGCTCTCTTTGAATACGTTGTGTGTACAGTGTTAAAAGCAAGTGATAGTAGCCAAACGTATAGGTATAGGTAGCCATAAAAAGGTGCTCCGTTGTTATGTGGGAAGGCTGCAATCACGGGCAACCACTCTCGTGATCTTGATTGGAATCTGACAAAATGTCATATTCATCCAAAAACATATAAAATAATTGTAAGTTGCAACATGTAATATGAAAACAATGCATGCAATACAAGCAAAATTTAAATGATGTGTTCAAAAGCAATAATTTTTACTGTAATTGAATTTTGTACATTTGTGAATGTAGTACGTAATGTATGATGTTGTTTTGCAGTTTTCTTGCAGGTTAACATTTGCACATCAGGCTAGTGACCACAATACGATACAGTTGGACATCTAAAAAAGTGACTATCACTTTTGAAAATCGTATGAAAATACCATAGTACCATCTAGCGGCAGTGATGTTGTTAACCTTTATAGCTTACTCCCAGGTGCATAAAGACGTACCAAATTTTCACTCAATAATAGACTAATAAGGATGCATGTGGCTTAATTGATAATTTAAAATCAATTAGCTGTCACCCACAAAGTTCTCTAAGACGTTTCTGCTCTTTCGCTTGCCGAAACCGTATTCGTTTCGCCCTTGCATGTGGCTTGTTTGTTTCGTTAAAAAAATGACATTGCCCATTTCTTCGCTTGATGCAAGAAAGTGTTGCGCTGTTGGACTAAATAGCGCTAGATGTTGCCAGATTCTGCAAACTTTCAATTGGTGCTTGGCACGATCACCGGTTGAAACGAGAACAAATATACCATGGCGTATCTAGCGACCATGATATTGTTAACCTTTAGGCCCTACAGCTGGCTCACAGGATGAGGACGTACCAAATTTTCACCCAATAATAATTAAAGAGGTTGTGTCTTCTTCGTTTCGTTAAAAGAAATGCCATTGTGCATTCCTTCACTTGGTGCAAGCTTGAAATAACAACTGTCTTCGAAATGGACGAGTTACATACCATGGCCGCAACACAATGCCGATACGTCCGATAGTGTTCGGAGATGGCAGCGCCACCAAATGGATGGGCAAAGTGTCATGGAGATCGAAACTATTTAGCATCACCAAAACAAATTGATAATGATAAGAATACTAAATTAATCGTTTAAAATATGTAAGTCAGATTAGGACATTAAAATAATTTTTAGATAGAAAGGAACTCGCACGTCAAAGTTTTTTTTCTTTTTAATCCAACATTAAATTTTAAAACGGTTGTAGAGATAGGTGGAGCTAAGTATAACACATGGTTTTGTGTTCCACGAAGTGTGCAGAGTGGTCGCTTAGGCTGAATCTTCTTCCGTGGTTCTCATTTCTTGTAACACATGGAATTCAGTTTGAATCGAACACAGAATAAGTTCTTCAACTTTGAATATTGCCCATGCACGAGTATTTCCTCAATTTCCAAAGGTATTGTCGCCTCAATGTTTGGTTTCAAGTTTCGCTTGTCGTGTTGTTGACCGCAAGAATTTCGAACTGGCTCTGCGATTGGTCGGCAAACAACCGAGCTTACGGGTAGCTGTATGTAACTCGTTCATCTCGAAGAGAGTAATTAGTTCAAGGTGCACGCAAATGCTACATAGTACTAGATAGCACAAGATGTTGCCAAATTCAGCAGACTTCAATCCGTGATAGAGCCACTTTAAGTTCTAAAGTAAATTTAGGCCTAGAGCCTACTTCTAACATTCAGTGGCAATATGCCTACACATAATGATTTAACAGATTAACCTTAAGTTTGGGAATATCATTGCGGCTGGGAAAAAAAAAGACACTTTCGCGATAAGCTAGATACGCATTTAATATTCGATCTTTTGTTATACCTCTTTTTTCGGCTCATTATTTCCTCGAGTTTACAACCTTATTTTTCTTATGTTTTATGATACGTCGAACAATAATTCGATCAAGTGGAAGAAAGACAGCCGCCCAAAGGACTTTAAAAGGACAAAACAAGCCAGTGTTGATAAGCAACTTGATTAGTGGTTCATTATCACGTTGATAAAATGATAAGACATTATTAATTTAACGCCCATTTTAGATTGTAGCCAGAGCCGATGAAGCTGAATGACGTGTGTTTCGCAAGTTACAAATTAATATATACTAAAGCCCAGATGAGCAAATGTTTTGTTTGGTGGTTCCTTACCTCTCCTGAAGCAAAACCAGCATAGTATGTCCTTGCCGTGGACAATCTCACTCAAGAGAGTTAAGGGTGGGTAACGTAGAGAAATGAGATGAGACTCAACCCACCACAATCATTAGCTCTTCGTCTCTTCACGTCATAGCGATGTTATTCTAGTGTTCCCTGGCTTTGCTTTCGAATCAAACCCATCGATTGATAAGGTAGTCTTTTTGTCGTATCATCTCTATTTCATTTGAGAAAAAGGTAGGGTCACCAGGACGTCACACTCCGGGCCAGGATGGCAGGCAGCTGCTTTGATCAGCTTTGATGTATGACGTCACAGATTGCCAGCGTGCATCCCATTGACTGCGCCCCCTGTCTGTCCAGCCAGCATATAACTTTTTTTTACATGGACATTCCAGATCCCAAGAAAATGATGATTTTCAATTTTTCGTAGCTTTCAAAATTATATGCCTAGCTCGCGCTATCGCTGCGGCTAATTATATTACATCAAAAACCGGCACGCAATAACTTGTCCAAGCAACCGAAACCTGGCCAGCCAAAAACGTGATCCGATTGACGCTCGAGATCCGAGACACCTCGGATTTGGAATGTCTGTGTAAAAAAGGTATTAACGTCCATCAACTTTCAAATTAGAGCAAGGCCGACTGGGTTACAACTTAACTTTAACTTTAATAAGTTGTAAAGGCGCCCATGGTGGGCATTTCATGACATGTAGCTGAATAGAAATAGTACAATTTGCCGGCTCCCATGAAGGCCGGTTAAAATTTGTTTCTTTTGTGTGGGGGGGGGGGGGGATTACAATATAATACAATACAATACCTGTCAATTTTTGCATTGATATGTCTCGATGCTGCCTTTGACCTTGAGATATCAAAGTGTTGTAATCAGCCAGCTCAGTAACCCGTCCCGCGCATGCGCGGGCCTCCTTATAAGAATGGTAGTTTCCTGAGTTTGTCATTCTTTTGTCTCTCTCGATTGTCCATAAGGTGACTCAAGAGGGGAAGCAGGGCGGGCCTGAAGGTATTGTATTTTTCCCCCCTCAAAGAAACAAATTTTTAGCCGGCCTTCATGGGGGCCAGCAAATTCTAGTTTAATGTTGCTTGGGAAAAATCCAATACCTGTCAATTTTTGCATTGACAGACCGACTTCGTCAAAAATGGTGGCGGGCACCTTAGGAACGAGTTCGCTGCGTGTTCCGAGGCTGGCGTTTTCCTTCCTTAGAATGGAACATGACCAATTGTTGTTGTTGATCAGGCCTAAGGATGGAAGTTTAAATTAATTTTGAGTTTGGATTGAGAACAACAGAGGGGGGGGGGGGGGTTCTTTACCTTAGGTGGCACGGTAGAAGGGGCGCCGACGTCGCCGTAGGAGAAAATATAATGCAAATCTGCATGGTCGCAAACGCAGCTATGGCTATTTGTTATGCTGTCTGGCCAGGACCCAGACTCTGTTTTCCCCATTCTGTACGGTGCCTTGCTTATCGCCCTTGCGAAGAAAGGGGGCGGTGTCAGACCCATTGCTGTTGGCAACACTTGGTGTCGACTGGTTGCCAAGCTTGGTTGCAATAATATTGTATCGAGTCTTGGTGCCTCTCTCCGTCCCGTTCAACTTGGCTTTGGCACCAAAGGAGGTGCAGAAGCCGCCATCCATGCTGCCAGGCGTTATTTCTCTCACCCCCACAGCGAAGCCAAGGTCATCCTCAAGGTCGACTTCCTGAACGCTTTCAACTCGGTCCGCCGTGATCGCCTGTTGCATGCTGTGCGTGACCGCATTCCTGGCTTCTACCCATTCTTGCATCAGTGCTATGGCTCATCTTCCCTTCTGGCATACGGGGATTAGTTCATCCATTCCCAGTGTGGTGTGCAGCAGGGGGATCCATTGGGCCCTGCTCTCTTCTGCCTCGTGGTGCAGCCGGTGGCTGCTTCTATGAACGCGGAACTCAACGGGTGGTACCTGGATGATGTTACCTTGGGCTACAAACCTGACGTAGTCCTCCAGGACTGGGAGGTCCTCACCGATAGTGCCAGAGATATTGGCCTGGAAGTGAACTCCAGCAAGTGCGAGCTGCTGTTTCTTAATGCATCTTCAGAAGAGGAAGCTACCATCTCCAACAGGTTTAAACGGGTCGCCCCTGATATCCGTGTTGTACCCCCTGCCGAGTCAATGCTTTTGGGAGCCCCTCTCTGTAATGATGCCATCAGAGCCTGTTTGGACTCCAAGGCCGAGGCCCTCACCGTTATGGCTGGTAGACTGCAGCATCTGTCGGCTCACTGTTCTTTTTTCCTGTTGAAGAACTCCCTGGCCATCCCCATACTCTCTTACGTCTTTCGGTGTGCCCCTACTTGGAGATGCCCAATTGGCTTGCAGAGGTTTGATGAGGCCCTCCATTCTGCCCTGGAGGCCGTCACCAACACCCAGCTTTCACCAACGGCTAAGGACCAGTGCTCTTTGCCTGTGGCTTGTGGTGGTTTGGGCGTTTGCCGTGCCTCGGATCTGTCCCTGCCGGCTTTTCTCTCCTCTTCGTTCTCCGTGTCGCAGCTTGTTGACGACATCCTGCCCAACTTCTGCAGGAACGGGTTCAACCCCGTCTTCTCCGAGGGAATCTCTGCTTGGTCCGAGCTGACCGAAGCTACTCCTCCAACGGGAAATGCTACGGCCATTCAACGTTAATGGGATCGTCCTGGCACCTAGGTTTCGTGTAGGTCACTCCATCGGCGGGCTGCCAATCTCTACCAAAAGGCCCGTCTCATTGGGGTGTCTTCCACGGAATCTGGCGCTTGGCTCCAGGCCCTTTCATCCCCCCACCTTGGCACACTTCTGGACGACGGTGCCTTTAGGATTGCCGTCACTCTTCGCTTGGGTTGCCGCATCTACGAACCTCACGTGTGTCCGTGCGGAGCCGTCGTCGATTCTTCTGGCACCCATGGATTGAGTTGCAAGAAAAGTGCTGGTCGCTTGTCTCGCCACACAGGGCCGAAGCGAGTGGGGGGTTGGGGGGGGGGAACCATCCAAGAAACACATACAGTTGGCAAATTCGAGTTGTCAGTTGGCAAAATCGGACAAATTTTCACAGCATTTTCACTGCAAATTTGAGTACTGGTTAATTATTATCATCATATCCTCAGTTTGAAAGTAAAGTTTACAATACATTTTTTTTCCATCAGTTTTTGCAACACTTCTGTGTAACTTGGGTGTAAGTGAAACGCTGCCCCTGATCATTTCTGGTTGCTTCCCTGCATAGCTAGGCTGTAAGGAGTGGGGGAAAGGAAGCTCCGCGAAAATTTGCGTAGTTGGCGAAATTGAAAATTGACTTGGTCGTTTTGTTTGCTATGTTACCACCATAGCTTATAAGTATCATAGATATTGTAGAAAATAAAAACAAAAAGTGGACAAAACTATATCCCCACCGAGTTTGAAGTCGTAATAACAATTAACTTCGCGAAAATCGTACACAGTTGGCAAAATAAAAAATTGAATTGGCTATTTTACTTCCTATAGTTCTTTTTCTGTTAGACAGTGCCGCTCAGAAGGGGTTTTAGCGTGGAGCAACTCGTAACTGGTATTTTAGGAGGGTAGAAAATTACTGGCATATTAATATACCAAAACACAACATCACTGCCCAGATTAAAACGTTTCTTAGGTAAAGCAGAAATATCAACGAACTCTGCATAAAACAAACCCTGCGTAAGGACTTCTGCCAAGTTATCGCCGTCTGAAGTTGTGATATCAAATAAATCTAAAAAATTAATGCAGTTGTCTATTTGATTTACTAGTTCGTCTGCTAGTCAATCAGTGCCTTGGTTTTAGTTAAAACAGTAACATGAACTAAAGCTGTGTACTTCATGAAAATTGGGTACAGTTGGCAAAATCAAAAACCGAGTTGGAAAAATTGAATTAGCTGTTTGATTTCCTGTTGTCCTTTTTCTGTTAACCTATCAAAAGGGGGAGGTCAAAAACACACTGACCAACTGGAAATAAAGTCATTTTTGGACCACAAAAATGGCACTTACAGCAGTCAAAATTTCCAAAAACGGCTCAGCTTAAACGGCTCAGCCCAGACCCCCATGTCCTTTTTCTGTTAACCTATCGCCACTAAATTTGAATTTGTATTAATGCAGAAACAACTACATTTTTCAAATAAAAATTGTTAAAAATTTTAAACTTGTTAATTTCGAAGGTCCAAAATTTGACGATAAGAGTT